>VBSM01002937.1:24489791-24576343 GCA_008086735.1 Cheirogaleus medius
CTGGGCAGCAGCCGTACCCCAACTCTCCCCGTGTCTGGGACAGCTTCCGACACCCTTGTCCAGGACTGGAAGGGGCAATGGGGAAGCAGCAGCAACAAATCTGACCCCTGGGTAGAGGCAGTGCTCTGGGTCTAGGAGTTTAAAACTGTACCAGTCACAGCATCCAGATACTACAAGCCAGTGGGCCATCACTATGCCCTCTCTCTAGGGCAGTACAACTTCACAGTCTCCAGAAAGTACCCCATGTCAGTCCTGAAGCTATAGGAGTCCCTCCCATAGCCTGGATGGAAATGATCATGCTGGGAGTGTGGAGCCAGGGATTCTCTCCTCTGTGCCTTCCTCATGTGTGCACTTGTCTTCCCTGTGTACCTCCAGACCCAGAGCAGGGCACCTCTCCTCTATCTCCTGCACTTTGGGTGCCTCCTGTCACCTCTATTTTGATTCACAATGCTCTCTTAGATGATGGATCTGAAGGCGAATATCCACTTTCCACCTCAATATTCTCTGTGACAGTGGTGTGTGCAGGATGCTTCTAGTCTACCATTTCACCTGTAAAAAACCTAGAACATTTTTTGATTGCTAAGATAATAAAAATAAGACTCTGTTTTCGATGTAAAAGGGAAAAAAAACTTAGAATCTATGAATCTCAATTTATATTCATAGAATACTAATTATATTAAGACTACATTCCCCACAGTGTTAGCAGAATTACTTTATAAAAGACAACATTGGGGAAAATATAACAAGAAAATTGAAAAGCTTTTGGATGATATTTAATATATAATGTCATGTAATAAGTATATAAAAAAGAGGTCATAAGTTTTCAGTATTTAGAAAAAGTTATAATACCTTTCCTCCTTAATATGATTTTCTTGCCTTAAAAAGTTTGTCTTAAAATTTAAATTTGAAATAAAAGTTGTTTTACACATATTTTTAGCTGTTTTCCAAATATCATGAAAATATAATTTTATTATTTCTATACTTTCCTTTCCAGTATAACTAAAAATACAAAGGCAATTATAAATGTTTCTACTATTTTAAAAATTTAAATAAAATAGCATCATGTAAGTTTGTTTTGGGATAAAATCTGCTACTCATGAAATCAGAGAAAAATTTAATGAACATATCTTTGAATAAATTATCTTGATTTTATTTAACGTTAAATTTAAACTCTCATGTAATTTTTTGAAAATAATTTAATAAATATGTGAGTGATATTAACATTCTCAAAAATTTGAACTGTGCACTAGCTTTTAAAATAGCAGGCCAAAAGTGACACATACCCCTTCCACTAACATTTCCTTGGCCAGAGAAGTTAATTTTATCCTTCTAGTTTTCAGTCCAAATATAGAGTCTGGAAGTCATTACTCCCATCCTCATAACAAGAAAAATGCTGAAAAACCAAAAGTCAACAACTCTGTTAATCCATCAAATAATTGAAATCAAAGGGTAACACTACCTCAAAAACAGAAACAACAGGCAGATACATAGAATCATAGCTAATCTTGAGGAACAGAAACATGCTCTAAAGCTAGAATCAGGTAGTAATATTAATAATTAAAGGGTAGTTGACTAATTGCTGAAGACTAGTATGGACTAGCTTGAGATTTAAAAACTCCCGGGAGACCAGTATTAGGGGAATTGCCACACTTCATGGTTTTCTCTCAGTGAGCTCCCTCCACCAGCTTCTCGCCGTGAAGATGGGAGAAACCTTCCAATACAGGAAGGAGAAAAGTAACCATTTTGAAGTGTGCTCAGAGAATTTTGCTCTACTTAACAAAGGTATGCCACCAAGGCAGCCTAGCCGTAGAGGGTTTTCCCAGAGCCTAACCAACAGCGGGGAAGCAAAATACCTATCTCTAGCCCTCGCTAGCCTTCCTGAGTCACTTAAGGGAAAGAATAAAAAATCTTAGAATCACTTGTGAAGGACACAGCCCAGGGACACAGGTTTAGTAAAAGCCTCAGTCCTAACCAAATCACAGAACTTTTCTTCCACCCACACTTCTTATTACAACATCAATCCGGCTCTTGCATAATAACTTGTGATTATAGCTGAAAAAAACTGCAAGACTCAGATCCTATTTAAAAAGGAGTCTCTAGGGAAACTCAAGACGATGGAGGGGGGACAAAAACAGAAATACTACAGAAATTTCAGTCTCTGACACCTACAGCAACAACAAATAGTAAACGCAGCATAACTCCTAGCTAGATATGCAAAAATCTTCATACCAATATTATTTTCTTCCACAGTTTCTAACGTTAACATTGCTGATTGTGAAAATTCATTATAAGAATAATTCATATCACTAGGAACTGTGCCAAGTATAAATGTGTAGGTGCATGTGTATATTATTTACACAAATTAATATATGTATAAATCAATGCATGTGAATAGACTATTATAAAAACTATACAATTTTATTTTCTGTTTTGTTACTGCTAACAAATGTACAACCTCAAATATAGAGACAGTAGCTTGCAAGACTAGTTCATAACAGTTTCACACAATTAACATTTTTCTGAAAATGTCCTGGTTAATCATGGATTACATATGATCTTACTTTGTCAATCGTAAGGGAATTTTGTCTTAATCCAAGCAAGTTATTAGCCAGAGAATATTAGCATACTACTACTCATTCCTTCCATCAATTCATTTTAAAGCAAAACACACTCTCAGCTCTTCCTCCCTCCCTACCAGAATCAAAAGCATAAACCCATATTGCTGAAGAAAATGAGAAATAATTTGCCCTAAATTGTATTTCTTTGAAATATTTTGGGATGGCTGCCATAAAACTCACAGATAGAAGTAACACTGAAAAGCTATGTTTTGTGGGGGGAAATTTACATCTGTAGAGAATTCAGCCAGGTCTATTTTCCCCCAATCTAGAAAAGATTAACTGAGAGTCTGACATATTTTAAGGTTTAAGAAGAAATATTTACCATCTATTCTCTCTGAGAGAACACTTAAGTTTTCACTTACATAACAAGACCACCTTTGGTAGCTACTCACACCTCTTCCTCCCTCTCTCTCAAACCTATTCTTCTGCTTTCAAGCTCCTATTGTTTAAAAACCTCTGTACCTTATTTGTAGAGTAGATCTTTATTTTCTGATGGTTCCTGTGTATACATGTTAAAATAAATTTGTATAGCTTTTCTCTTATTAATCTGCTTTATTTTGAGTTGATTTTTCAGTGAACATTCTGAGGGTGAAGGGGAAGTTTTCCATCTGCCCCCACATCGTTAAAAAAATCAATAATATGGAAGAACAAAAATAAATTGCATACAAAAATTAAAAAGACAAAATATGATACTTCAAACATAACCAAAATGAGGTTTAACTTTTAATAAACTCAAATATTTCTCTACTTTCTCTTTTGGAATCCTTGCTCTGTTTCTGTCTCAGTTTTCTCTCACTTTGCCACCGTTTCTGACTCTGTTTCATTCTAATATCTCCCTCTCTTCTTCTCTCCTCCTCATTTATTTACCTGAAAATAATAAGACAATAAGAAACTATGTCCTGAAAAATATTTTCTTTTGGTTTCATTCTACAACAAGTCTACACTAGGCTATTATAGTTTCTGTAGGTAGGCAGATTTATTTATTCAGGTGTTTGAAGGGAGACGTAGTTAAGAAATAGGTATTGTGCTGTGAAGAGTGTTACTGCCCCACTAGGTTCATTGGCCAGCTTCCCAAGAAGCAGCCAATACGCGGAGACAGCAGGATTTGCAGGAGAGAAAGAATTTATTCTGCATAATGCTTAGTGGGGAGATAGGAGAAAATTTTCAAGTCTGCCTCCCTGAGAATTTGGGAGACAAGCTTTTCAAAGACAGTTTGGCATAGGCAATTGAGTCTGCTAATTGGCTGCGTTCAGGGTGGAAGCATAGGGTTGTAGAAATTGTCTTCTTTGCGGACCAGGTTCTTGGGTGGGGGTCACAAGACCAGTTAGTTGAGTTAGTTCCTTATTATGGGCCACTAGTCTGGATGGGTCAGCCGTTCCACTGAAATGGAGGACCTAGAAGATATCTCACAAACTACACGTAGGTTTCAAAAAGGTGATGTTATTTAAGGAGAAAGCTAAGAATCTTTATGATCACCATCTATGTGGCTCCAGAGTGGCAATTATAGAGAAGCAAACAGTGGGACAGTGGCTAATTATTATCATTATTTTTAGCTGAGCCTGTGCCTTATTTTTAGCTAGGCCCTTACCACAGTTCTCACCTTGCACCCCTTTATTAATGTGTAAAGGCAATTTTAGGAGGAATGAGAAATATGTTTCATCTGGAAGAAAATATTATCCTCACATTAACTAAAATCAAATATTAAGCCCACCAGCCCTCCTCTTGACCAAGGAGACCCCATAAAAACCCTAAAGTTGAGTTGCTGGCCATGAGAAGGAAGGTCAGACATACCTTGTCATGCTTATAACAATAAGATCCTAAGTCATTACTCAAAACTTTGATACACAGGCTTTATTCCATAACCTATCAGAGGCAACTAAAGTTTAAGCATATGAACAATTTCCAGTTTTGCCAGAAATATTTGGATCCAATTGTCTTTTGTAAGCTGGTGAGTTTGTGTTACAAACTCACGGCTAGAGTTCTGAGATAAAAGCTATTGGAATTTTGTGTGCATGTGTGCATGTATGTATGTGTTTAGACATGTTTTGTGTATGCATCTGTGTTATATGCTGTATCTACATGGCACCAGACTGGCTTATAATTAAGGGAACATCCATAAATTAATTAAACCCAAATGTTTTTCTTGTTACTGTGAATTTAGTAATATTTGGTAAATAAGCTGGGTTATTAAAATGAAAAATAATATTATTGGTAAAGTAAAAATAAAAATGTCTTCAAATTGTTAGCATACATTTTTGCCTGGGTTTACTGGTCATTTTTATGGTCTTAAGGTGTTAGGGTTGGATATGAAGCTTATAAAACTATAAACCCAGCCCAAAAAGTGCTCTACATTTGTGTGATTTTTGATAAATAAGACTAATATTGTTGGTTTATAATAACAGCTAAATCTCCTGAGTTATCAGCAAAAATATCCATGTGTTGAACTTTAAGGTTTTTACTTAGGTAAAAATGCAGACTTGCCTAAACAAAAAATGTCAATAAATTAGAATAAGTAAAACATCAAGTAAGTAGGAGCACAAAAACAGAAACTTACGATCAAAAGTTTATGAAGATATTTTGGTTTTGGTCTCTTAATCCTCATTGTAGATGCTGTTTCTTCTAGTGACTTCAATGTCTGTGGAAAGGTAACGTAAAATCTGTTTCTAACTCACTCTTTCTATCATCTGATATGAACAGTACTGAGGGATTTAAAGCTTCCCTAGGAGCTGTACTTACAAGAGCTTAAATTGGAGGCTTCAGTTTTCCCTTGGATTTTTCTCACTCTTTATTTGTCCTACTCTTAACGAGCTAGCCAGTTATGTGTACACTATATTGCCATAGCAAAGCTTTTGCCTGGGAAAGAATCCTTAATCTGTTTATTTTTGTATAGTAATATAAGATAAACAAATGGTTATTAGTATCCAAAGGCAATCTCAAAGCAATCTTACTCTGAAAGTATTACATGTACTCAAATTTACAGTCAAGTTGGAAAAATGTTTTGAGACAATTTAGATTGTTTTTAGAAATAATCTCAATCTTCATGATAAAAAAAAAAGTTACCACTTTGTGTCATTATTTGAGGTGCTAAGGATTGGTGTTGAAGGTTTGTGAAGTCTATAGTCAGATTATATCATATCAATTAATTTTATTCTGGGATGCTGCTATTGTAGAAATATCTAATTAGTTAACATTTTTAAACAGGATGTGTTCTAAAACTTCTACTATATTTATAAGACGCAAAGAAAGATCTTACATTGTTCAGAATAGCAAGTCTTACTAAAATACTTACATTCATTTTCTTGGCAGGTTTTTAAAGTTCAAAGTAATAATTGAAACTATATTTTGATTGTTTCCTGGTCTCTGCTATATATCTAATATTCACAGGCTATAGAAGTGGTTAACAAAAAATATCTTGAAATTATATTAATTATATATTATATATTATTATAATATATATAATATATAATTATATATTAGTAATTATAAGCTGCCAAGATAAATACATTAGGTAAATACAAATGGGATATATCCTTCTCAATAAAACTTTAATCAAATTTGGAATCTTAAAGTTTTGCTAAACAGTAGAAATTCATTAAATGTCTAGGTCATATCCAGTTAACAAAAAATTATAGGGAAATGTGCTTAAAACTTATGAACATGGTTTTCACCTATAAAATACTTATATATGACAAACAATGCAAGATCTCTTACTTCTTAGGTTTAAGATTACTGAGTTAATATATATGATGTTGCTCGTGCTTAAACACCAACACCCCAAAATGAGGCATTTGGACATGCTAGACTGACTGAAGAAGCCCGAATGTCTCTCTCATCCCCCCACCATACTTTCTTCCAATAAAAAAAAAAAGTTAAAGTTTCTTTATCTGCCTAAGATTCAGACCCACTTAGGAGAACAACTGTTTTCTTTTTTCTTCTGAATTATAAATTTAATACAATTCAAATAAAACTACAAGTAGGCATTTTCATGGAATTTGACAAAATTAATATTAAAGAGTAAAGGATAAAGAAGTGCTAAGATTATTTTGAAGATTAGAATGATGATGATATTTACCCTTGAGTTGTGAAGACATCATAAATGTGTAGAAATGAAAACTGTGTCAATAAAATAAGATCTTAAGCCTCTCAGATGACTTAATGGACTCCTTCTTGGCCAAGGGGACCCCAGAAAAACAATAAATTTGATTTACTTGCTATGAGAGGAGAGGTCAAATATGCCTCATCATGCCTGGAGATATTACTTATAACAATAAGATACTAAATCATTAACAGGCCTAAGCTTATAGAAGACAAAGCTTAAACCACACTTGTAGGCTATCAATTTACTTAACAGATCACTTGAATTATAGTAAATGTCTGATGCCTTGTGTCTGATTAACAAGAGTCCTTATCTTAAGTTAAGACTTTCCAAACCTTGAGACAACACTTCATTCCTTTAACCAATTACAAATCAAAGAATCTTTAAACCCACCTATACCCTGTAAGCCCTGCCTTGAGATGCCCCACCTCTTTGGGGCAAACCAATGTATACTCTACATTTGTTGACTTAGGGTCTTAAGTGTAATTCCTGTCTCCACAAATGTATAGAACTAACCTGTAATGCAGGTACCATTGGTATATTTTCAAAGGACCTCTTGAGGCCATGTACTCCAGGCTGGACACACACATTTGGCTCAGACTAAACCAAATCAACTACCCTGGCTAGGAAATTTCACAAAACTTGTTCATAGATTTACAGTTTCTGGGTTCTATTGGAGAAAACTTATTTAAGAGTAATAACAGTTACATTTTGACCACAAAAAATTTTTAAAAAGTTATAAATCATGGAATGCTGCTTGTACATACAAAATATTATAAACCATAAAAGTCAGAATTATTGCATCTCCAAGAAACTATGTTAAATCCCCAGGTTACATATATTGAACATAAAGTATATCCATAACATTTATTACACACCATATATTTCTATCACATCAGTGAAATATAGATGAGATGGACAAATGAATTAGTTATGAATCACTGCCTATTGAATGAATGCTAATGTTACAATTATTGATTTTTATATGATTTTGTCTTCAAATTCTGAAGAAAATATCCTTCAATTCATGTTTAGTCTTTTTATTACATTTTATATGAATATATATTTGTATTTTTTGGTAGTCTAGTCTATTGGACTATCTGTAAGTATACTGTGAACCCCTATTCTAACCTTTCAAGGTCTTTTTTTTCTTGTTTTTTTCATAGCTAATCAGTTTTCAAATCAAAGATACGGATACAAAAAAAACTAATATTTCATAGTCACAAGCTGAGAAGGCAAGAAGAAAGGAAGGCATCTCTAAAACTCTTATAATGCTATTGACCCTTGGTTATATTCTGTTTCTGGCAATGTTTGACTAGTTTCAGTAAAACTCTCTGAGAATGATTTTAAAATCTTGTCAAAATACAAATATCTAATGTGTGAAGGAAAGCTACTGAAAAAAATTAGCAATATCTTATCCCAAAATATATTTCTTTGACATATTTTGAGATGGCTGCTATAATTCTCAGAGAGAGAAGTAACACTGCAAAGCTCTCTTTTGTGGGGGGACATTTCTATCTGTAGAGAATCTCCATTAATTCAGCCATGGCTTTCCTTATGGAACCTAGAAAAGATGAACTGAGAATCAGAGACCTTTAAAGATCTGTTTAGAAATATTCACCTATTCTCTCTCAGGGCTGCTACCTGTGAGGCTTTGCCTGAATAGCAAAACCATCTTTGCTAGCCAAGCTCCTTTTCTCCCTCCCATACCCTATCTTGCCACCAAAAACCTCTTTGGCCATGATTCAAGACCTCAGTCTTTAAAAACTGTTCCTCTTTGAGGAGCTGAGTTTATATTAGGAAGGCTCCCATGTATACATGTTAAAGTAAAAATGTGTATGTCTTTTTCTTCCATTAATCAATCTGCCTCATGTCTATGATTTTTTCAGTGAACCTTTATGGGGCCAAGAGCCTTGGTATCTACGCTACAAAGAAAATGAAAAGTTTAGGGGTTGCAAACATGTATTGGAGGAAAATTCAGAATGTCTATAAGGGAGTTTGGGACCTCTTTTCCCTTTGAGGTGGTTTTCAATTCAAAAAGCGAGAGTAGTAGCAATAAATTGAGAAACTGAACAAAGATTTCTGCCATCTCCTGAGACTTTGAGGGGACACTTGGAATGAAGTCTTTGTAAATTTTCCAAGCTATTGATTGGGACTCTGAGGGGTCCACATTGGGATGAAGGATGAAGCACAAATAGAACACACTCTCAAGGACTGCAGACAGACTATCATCTTAGTCTCCAACTGGGAAAAATGATATGAGACCCCTAATACCCAAAGAATAACTGCCTGCCCCGTGGAACCATAAATTTTCTCTGAAGACCAATGACAACTAGAGCCTCAAAGTCTATTTTTTTATAAATAAGATTCATCATTTAGTTAAGCAACAACCAGTTTTGAAAGAATAAAAAAACTTTTAAAAATCAAAGTATAATGTGCTAGGACATATATTAAAAAGGAATTTTCAGACATGGACTTTAAAACAACTATGAAAAATAAATCCAAGGACTTAAGAAACAGAAAATAAAATAATTGCAGGAATTATAAAGCCAAAACAAATAGAAATTATTAAAATCTAACAACTAAAATTATGACTGCAATAGATTTAATAGCAGATGAGATAAAAATAATGAACTGAATATTTGACTTAAAATATTCAGACTGAAGAATAGAGAGGCAACTTTATGGAAAATACACAAGAAATCACATGAGATATAGAGAACAAAATGAAAGAACTGCCAAAATGTAATTATTTTTGCAGAGTAGACAATTTAGAATAGGACAGAATCAATCGATGAAAAGATAATGAGGATGAAATTTCCAAAACAGAATGTACAAATCAAGTCATATATCAAGCAGAATAAATATAAAGAATGCCACATCTAATCTCAGAATAAAAATACCTGCTGAAAATTAAGATCTCCTTAGGTTTAATTCTGCTATAGTGGTTTTTCTATTATATTTGTACCATCTCATTTTTTCTTTGTTTAATCTTTCTGGCCTTATTTTGTATGATTAAATTTTTATATTTTGGTATTCAATTTATTTTCTCTTTATTTGCTTTTCAGTATAGCTTATTTTGAAGAAAACATATTTTAGTATCTTTTAGGCTTTACAATATGCATTCTTGCTTTATCACAGAATTCTAGGTGGCTGTATTTTATACCCGAAGGAAATAAGAAATATTTTACCTCAAAATATGGCATTTTGGCATCCAAGACTGACCAAAGAAGCCACGTCTCTCTGACCTTCCCCCCACCACCATGAGCTCTCAAAAAAAGTTAAGGGTTTTTATCTTCCTAAGATCCAAATACACTTAGGAAAATAATTGCTCTTTTCTGCCCTTTGTAAGACCTGGAAAATGACCACACCTGAACAGACTCTTTAAGAAGATAATGTCCCCTCTCAGACTTATTCAAATTCCAAAGAGAACTATTTATAAATTAATCTTTGCTCCCCACCCCTTCATCCTCCCTAGCAATTCTTTATTGCCCTCAATAGAATTCCTTCCCCCTGCCCATAACTCATTTTACCAGAAAGGCATATAAGATTCTAAACCGCACTGGGAAGTTAAATCTTCATTCTGAGGGGTCCCATGTATACACATTAAATAAATGTGTATGCTTTTCTTCCTATTACTCAATCTGCCTCATGACAGTGATTTTTTTCAGTGAACATTTATAGGGCCAAGGGCCTTTGCTCCCTGCAGTTTGGTGAAGTGTTAGGTAGATAGTAAGGGACCTCTGGCTGTCCTAGGGACAAAAGCAAGTGCCCCACCTTGGTGCTGCCTTGAGCAATTGCCACTCCTGGGGGAAGGAGGAATGCCCTGCCAATCTGCAAAAGAATGCAGGGAGTTCCCCACCCATGGGCCAGACAGCCCAGGCACAGTAGAGCCTGGAAAATGATCTAGAGTAACCTAAGGTTAATTATCATGTCATTAAGTGTCCATCAAAAAGGTTAAATGGTGACATGTGAACCATGAGGAAAGCCCAATTCAGACAATGTAAAACAGGACCCCAGATCACAACCAGGGCCTCTTGTTATTACAGGGGCCCATTCATAATCTGTGGTGAATGTATCTTGCTCTTGCTCTATAAACTTCACTTCCTGCTGGCTTTGCTATCGCTGTCTGGCCGTTCTTCAGCCAAGAGCACACCAAGAACGGAGAACAGACTGCCAACTTGACATCTTGGCGCCATGCCGCAGATGCAGATCACTCTGCCTAGTTAAGTCAGCTGGCCTTTTCCATGAAAATGCTCGTGCTTCAGATCTTCCCTCCTTGCGGCCAGCGCTTGAGGGGTCCCTGGTGCTCGCTTTCTCTTGTCCACCCTCACCATTTTTCAGACTGCATGGTTGAGTATCTCTGGTGTGTGATAAGGAGTTTGGGGATGTATAGGGGAGAGAACTCTCATTTGTTTCACTTTAGGGAAGAGGGCTCTGACCTGTAACTGTTGTTCTTCCGGGCTTCCTGTTGGTTTTAACAATGTACTTTTCTTTCTGATCTAATGAGGTATTTATGACCCCTTCCAGTGTTAAGGCTAAACAATGTTTCCTCCTCCTGGTTTTGTTGGCACTAAGCTGTCTGGTGCCTGGTCACTCACTTGGAGTGAACTTGGACCCCTGGCAATAAGAACAGGGGGACTTGGTCAATGCCTACTTTGCAGGGTCCTTTTAGGACCCAAGGGTTTATACAGCCTGCAGACATGCCTGCATGTGAGCACACCTGGGCTGCCTTAAGGCATCACTGCTGTGTCTATCCCTGCCATGTTTCTCCTGTGCAGGGCACCGTTTTGCACCCTTGGTTTTTTCAGTCCTTTCTCTTTAACCTACAAGATGCTTATTTGACTCTGTCCCAGGAAGTGCCTTCCTGATTGTGGCTGGCCACCCAATTGCTGGTGCTGGTACATGTACAAATGACCAGGTCATTATACCAATAGATACTGCTGTCCTGTCACTTAAAAAAATAAGAGGCTCTTAGGTTTGAGGGACCATACACAGTCCCTCTTCCTACAAATTGGAAAGGAAACATCTGGACTGGTTCTTTGGCCAAATGGCCTGGGTCATTACCTGGGGACACCCAGCTCTAATGGATCCCTGCTGGTAAAGGCTCTCCTTTCCCCCTCCCCCCACTTTTAAAAAAATTTCTTTCCTTACTTTCTGGATGGTTGCACAGGGATCAAAAATCCCTCCTAATACCTCTTTGGGGTGCATTCTCTCAAACTGGGACAAATTTGATCCAGACACTCTGAGGAGGAAATGTTTAATCTTCTTCTGTACAACCACCTGACCACAGTACAGGTGGGACAGTGGAGAACAGTGGCTGCCATAGGGGACTCTAAATCATCCCACCATCTTACTATTGGACATCATTTGCAAAAGAGAAGGAAAATGGGCCAAAATACCATATATAGAAGGTTTCTTTTATTTATGGGAAAATCCTCAGTGGTGCAAGAGATGTTTGGAGCCAAGTAAGACTGTGGTGTTAAAAGATCCTCCTCACGTTCCCACCTGTTCTGAGCTGCCCTCATACACAAGGAGGCCTGAAGGGGACTCTACAAAGGGGGAAGTGGTACCTCTCTACCTCCACCAGGGGGAAAGATGGCTTGGCTCCTACCCTTGGTGGAAGCACAGGGCAGTTTGGACCAACTTTGGAAGGACTGGATATGCCATGGTCAAAGAACAGTGGATACCAGAAACAGTGGCACTGCCACCTGGGACTTCACCCGAGAAAGCTGAGCCTATTGCGTTAACCAGAGCTCTTCAGTTATCCAGAGGAAAAAATAGTAAACATTTATGTGGACTGTATATATGTTTTTAGGATTGTGCATGCTCATGGTGCCACTTGGAAGGAAAAGGGGCTCCTGATGGCAGGAAATTAAGATATCAAGTATGCCACTGAAATAATGGCCCTGCTACAGGCTATGGCTGAACCCAAGCAGGTGGCAATTATATACTGTCCTGGTCACCAAAGAGGAAGACATTTATATTGCAAAAAGAAATCAGGCCATTGGCAGAGCTGCTAATGAGGCCACAAAAGGTTATCTGTTCTTTCAGGCCTTAACACTCCAGCTAGATTCAGATCAAAATAACTCCCCTTTAAAACTAAAGACTGGGGATCTGACATTTGGGATGGCACAACTAAGTGGAGACAGAGTTCTCATGGACTCATTCTCCGACCCAAAGCCTTGGTTTTGCCTCTTATGGGGCACCTATACGAATACACACATTATAGACATGATGCCATAATGAATTTGGTGGGACCTCATTTAAAAGGACCCCATTTGCAACAAACTATTTAGGTGCTAGAAATACTCCAAAGACAGAAAAGCAACCTGCTGCACAAGGAACCCATCATATGAGGACCCACACTTTCAATGATTGGAAACTGGCATTAGTAGATGACTTTTAAGGCTGGGTAGAGATTTATGGTACTAGAATGGAGAAAGCTTCTGAAGTTACCAGAATCCTTCTGAAGGAACTGATCCTGAGGTATGGGCTTCCTTCCTACATACAGAGTGATAATGGATCCTCCTTTACACCGGAGATAACTCAGCAAGTAAGCAAAATTGATGCAGGAAACCCGTCTAAAGTGGGATAGAGTGTTGCTGCTTGCCCTCCTCTGGACAAGGGTAGCCCCTAGAAGCAGGCTTAAGTTAAGCCCCTATGAAAAGGTTTATGGGACCCTTCCTAGCACCCCGAGGTCAGTATGGTACTATAACCATTAGATAAGGAGAAGGGGCCCTATGAAGTGCCTCTAACAACTTATGACTCATTGAAATTGTCAGGAGTAAAACGTTGGGCCCATCACACCAGAGTAAAGAGGTGTCCTATGGATGAAGAGGACCCAGGCCCTCAGTGGATGGGCCAGACTTTAGGTTATCGGAAGTATATGTTTAAAAAGAAGAAAAAATGAAAATGTTGATATTTTCACTAACCTTTCTTTGGTTATTTGTTCTGTCTATAGGATGGAGAGAAAGCTCCTTAGTGAGGATTTCCTGGGCCATTGCCTCTTATGTTGATCTGTCTCACTGCTGGGTTTGCCATCCTAAACCTCATTCAGTGCAAGTATTCCTGTATGTGATTTCTGAATTTGCAGAAGCCTGTCTCTAGGATCACCTACTGGGCGTGACTAATAACTCCCTACTCAGAGGTCCCATGTCTATTCCTTACCCAAGCCTGTATCAGGCACTGAGTGCAAGGTGACAATAAGGACCCATGGTCCTACTGGTATCTTGGATACCGAATGGGGTAAAATCTTTCTTCCAGGTATCCTCTTCCATTTCTCCTTGTCAATCCTCACAGTTGTAGTTGTCGCTTATGCCCCTTTTGCCTGGTAATCCATTGAATTCTGTATTTTCATTTTTTGTAAATCTACTGCCAAAGCTTTGCAATGGCGTAAGTAAGTATAAATCTTCCATCTAAAACATCACCTCGATTCAGCAGGAAGAAGCTTGATGACCGTGTCACCCTCTCTCCCATGGATGTGGAAAGGTAAAATTTAGACTATTCAGCCCAAAGCTGAAAACTCCCTTTTAAAATCCCTGTATTTCTACTAAAAGGGGGAGGACAATGGTACTCATTTGCTGGCAAATTAATAAATTGATCTTTTCTTTTCCTCAAACTGCTTGTCCTTGCTCTTCGTTTGGCTGCAGGGACAAGTACCGAATTTTCAGTAACACTGTAAGTTTAACTTTAGAAACTGAATAAATTTATGAATTATAAAATGTTAGCTTTTCCTCTTTAATTTAGGATTAGTATTTAAAAATGATTAATATTGCAATGTCTTAGGCAAACATCATAATTCTCTCTTTTGCACTCACTCTAATATTTATTGGCCTACAGTTACCAAAAAGTGAATACTCTTCCTCATTCCCTATGTAATATTTTCCACTAGGATGGAAACAATATTGAGTAGCCTTCCGTACTTATAAGCTTTTCAAACACTTACCAAGCGTAAATAGCTAATTAATTCCATAAAACATAACAATGTGTTTTATAACCAAAGTAACTTGCATTACCAGCTCTATCAATGAATAAAACAGTCAAAACTCATGTATATTAGTATTGTAAATATGCTCACCATAATAAAAAATTATTTTATTTAGGTGGGCAACTTAATTTAAGTCTTAATTTAAATATGTGTCTCTATATCAAAATTATATTCTCTCTTAAATACGAGTTCTAAATAATCCATTAGTCTTTTCCTGAGAATTTTGAGATAGTCTACTGCATTCCAATGTGAATGCAAAAAAATTCATCCAAAATAAAGTAAAAGCACATGATAAATTAACCAATCCTCAATACATACATAAATCAGCTCTGAATTAAGGAATTCTCAACCTATATCTGGGAATATACAAATATTCAGTTCCTCAGAATGTTTCAAATTCAAACTTCAGTATACATTCTGAGCAAATAATTCAGATCTGACACATGTGAACTGAATTTATTATACAATTACAGTTTCATTCAACTATATACTTTAAGGAAATCATCTATGTGTTTCTATAGCATCAACATGCTTCAGTTAGTCATTTACAGAGAGTCTTTCTGTGTCCATATATATGTGTATATATAATATAATGTAACAAAATTTATACTCTTTGTAAACATTATATAATTATGCTTCTAATATATATGTCTAGTATATGTATATATCAAAATATAATATATTCTCATATCTATATACATTTTATACATATGATTTACACACCTATATGCACTAAGATATAAAATCATACACCTTATATATATATATTTATCCCTATCAAAATAGATATTATATAATTTTATTTCCTGTAAGACAATTTAGAAAAATTATATTTCCATGGCTTATACATTGTAGAGATAGTAATGTTTATTACAGCCTTTTTTAAACTTATGATTTCATAGGTTAATCATTTAATCTGTAAAATTAAAAAAAACCATAGACATATTAAATTTAGTAGAGTTGATTTGATTAAAGAATAATTCATAAATAGGGTAGCACTGAGAACAATTAAAGGTTCAGAGAGTTCACCTAGCATTGTGATTAGTTAGCTTTTTGGCTGGAAATAGAAGCAAAGTGGAGAAATCACCTGATTGGATACAAGTAGGCATCTGCCTTATACAACCATGATGTAATGAAGCAGTTACCTTATTTTAGCCTATTATTGGCTAAACCTGGCTGCTTCCGAGTGGCTGGAACTTGGCTGTTTGTTATAATCCTAAATTAGGTTTTGGTTTGCTTATGAACTAAGTTAGGTTGCTATTTGTTACATAGGAATTCAAAATATAGTGACAGCCTCAGGCTAATGGCTTCCAGCTTATTTAATTTAATAAACCTAAAATACACCTCTCTGGATATTATTTAATTACTACTATTGCTTAAAGACATAGTTGGAAAATCAATGTAAGAACTTGAAAAGATATCAATAATTCCTTCCAAAAAAGGAACTAAATAAACCAAGATAGTTTTATAAACAAGAACTAATATGACTTTCAAGGATTATATTATTTCCATGTTCTATAAACCCTTTCTGAACAAACCATAATAGGATTGAAAAAAATCCTTTAGTCTACTTTTCATAAACCATTATATTCCAAATCAAATAGTATATAATAAATTCTGAATCACTATTTATAAAATATTCAAGGGGAACAAGTTTTAAAAATATTAATATATAAAATAGAATCTTATGAATCTCTTTGAACAATTAAAGAACAAGTATATTGATTGTAACAGAGTAGTCGCCACTCCTCCCTTAGATATGGAAGCCTATAATTCAGAGTGGGAAATTTATAACAGAGGGAATGACTTAAAAAAATGAAAACAAAAACAAAACAACAGATATTTTCTACTTCCTCCACTCTTTATGGGAACTGAGATCTGCATCTCTGCCTACAGCAGGTGGGGGTAAGGGGCAGGGTAATGTTTTTTGTTCTTTGTGCTGCAGGAGATAACTCGGTAGAACTGTTGGCTCCATCCCAGGCCCAGTGCCTGGCCTGGGAGGTCTGGGTGAGAATGTGATAGTGGTGTGAGCTAGGGCGTTCACTGTAGCCTTAGTAAGTAACGTCCACAATTTGAAAGATTGGCTTAGATGTGTGGTATGAGAAGAAGATATATTAAGAGCTACTGCCAGATTTTTGGCCTGAGCAACTGTTTGTATGGTGTTGCTATTTATTTACTGAGCTAGAAAGAACTCAATAAAAAAGTTGGGGAAAAGCTGAATCGAGATTATTTTACAATCTGTTAAGGTTCTGTAAGGACTAAAAATTCAGCAAAAAAGCCACAAAAATTGCTCATTAATTCAACCATTATTTCTCATTTTTCTAATATAGCCTACTACTATTACTGGAATAACACATGTCGAACACAATTTTATTACAGAAATGTAAATTATTTCACTGTTTGGGAAGAACAGAGGGATAAAAGAATTTGAAACTGTCTTCTTGTCTACTTATTCATATCCCTTGCCAACAGTGGTTTAATACCCAGATGCTTGAGGAGAAAAAAAAGAAAAAAATCTAAAGCACATCCAAGATCTAAAGATGAAGCAACAAATTTTTATCTTTAGATTTCAAACTATTTCTACTATAAAGGCGCATTCATTCATAGTTTTCAAACACAGATGTCTCTTCAGTTCAAACTTTCCCTGTACTTGACTTAACACAGTTATATATTTTCTGCCCAAATTAAATTCCTTTCTATCTCTTTCTGATTTGCATGTTAACAAGATTCTTCTGGCAGTTGCTACTGAAGAATAGCTTGGGTTCCAGCAGCAAATGTCTGAACTCACATTCCAGGCTGTTGGGATGGTTTAGTGGTAGGTATCAGAAGATGGTTCAATTCAATGATGACACTGCAGAGGTGAAGAGATTCAGTACAGTTGATGATTATTTAGACATGAGTATTGGAGACAGGATGGAATATAGGAGAACTCTATGATTTTTGACTCTGAGAAAATGAATAGATTGGGAAACTATGACAGATTAAAGTATAAAAAATCTGCCAAATGAAATTTATTGCTCATTTTGCTGGTATTTCACATTTCAGAGAAGACACTGAAATGTCATTTGAGAAAATAATTGAATATATTGAATTTTGATTGGTTTTAAAATAGTTTTCATGGGTTATATTTTTGTTTTTTTCTATAAATATTTTTAATAAATGGAAATGAACATATTCATAGGTATCTATATTATTTGCTTGTTCATAAATTCTGGGTCTATTTTCTTAAGATAATTTTCTCTATTGAGAGATTATTAAAATATTATATATGTTCTCTTACTATTTAATAGTTTTATTTCTAATTATGACTTTTGATTCAGATTAAATTAATTTGTATATGGAATATGAAAGTATATTGTGATGATTACAACTTGATTGAACTAAGAGATGTCCACATAGGTGCTAATGCACCTAATAGGTGTGTCTGTAAGGATGGTTCCAAAAGAGATCAGCATTTGAGTCAGTAAACTGAGTAAAGAAGATCATGCCCACCAATGTGGGTGGACATCATCCAATCCATTGAGTGCCTCAATAGAACAAAAAAGTAGAGGAAGGGTAAATTAGTATTTTTATAGAGCTGGGATATTCATCTCTTCCTGCCCTCTGGGCATCCAGTTTGTGGTTCTCAGCCCTTCAGACTTGACCAGAATTGCACCACCAGCTTTCCCGGCTCTCCAGCTTGCAGAAAACAGAGAGCATGGTTTCTTGTCCTGCATAATTGTACAAGCCAATTCCCATATTCAATCCCCCTTATAAATTTATACTTAGTCTATTGGTTATGTTTCTCTGGAGAACCTTGACTGGCATAGGTACTAATTATTTTTTGTCTTCAAAATTTGGTTTCCACTTAAGTGAGACCTTTATTATGAACTTCAGAGTCAGGCTTTTCTAATATATGTGTGAGCATGTTATTACAGATTAGTAATATTTTTGTAAGAAATGTAGGGTTTAAATATATATTGAAATATATGTAGCATAAATATATGTTGAAAATGTGCAAAGATGAATTAGTGATAAATATCTTATTTCTCATATTGTTATTATTTGATTAATAGAAAAATGTGACCTAGAGCAGTACTGTCTTCTTCATAATTACACAAATAATTTATAATTCCATGTTATTTTCTATATGAATATTACTTTTAATCAACTTTCCTAAAAAAAATTATAAATAAAATAGAGAATCTGATATATACACATGTATAAATTCTGGAATATTCCAACTAAACATGTTTGTTTCATTTTAAATAAATCCTTTTTTGCTGAAAAAATATCCCGCAATTTGTAAAACACTTGTTATATATTATCCTGATATTAATAATAATAATATAGTTACTCTTTTCAAAGGTGCAGTTTCTATGAGGCAACTCTCTGCATTAGGGCTCTTTATTCAAATGACTTTTGTACTTTTTTCATCCCTGAAAGATAAACATAATTCTTACTCTATTTGGAGTCTTTTTGAGTCTTCCTACTAGGCTTCACTATGTAGGCAAATGGGCCTACATTCTCCTTCCAGGATGTGTCTCTGCCCAAATATCTATTCAGTATTAGATTTCTACATATATATTTGTACATATATTCCTACATATAGTCTGTCCTTCCTCCCTCCTTTCTTTTCTTTTCGTCTCGTCTCTTTTCTTTCTTTCTTTCTTTCTTTCTTTCTTTCTTTCTTTCTTTCTTTCTTTCTTTCTCTCTCTCTCTCTCTCTCTTTCTCTCTCTCTCTCTCTTTCTTTATGAATTCTTTCTTCTATCTTGCTCTCTCCTCCTTCCTTCCTTTCTTTTCAACTTATTTATTTATTAAGGAGTTCAACTTGGTATACAAGAATGAATATCACTTAGGTTATTCTTCAATCCAACTACATACATGGTAATTTCTGTTTCCTTATTCTGAGAATATTGATGGAACATTTCAGCTGAATGTACACAAAACTCATTCTCAGAAGTATAAATATAAAATATCTAGAAGCCACTGTTAAAAACTACTCAATGCCTCCTCATAACATATGCAATAAATCAAAATATGTACAAACATTATAGATAGAACTTTTATAGAAGCAACATTTATAGTGGTGAAAAATTGGAAACAACTTTCTTAGAAACTTTTGGCTGAATTTTCATATAACTGACTTTATTGTTACCACGTAAATTGCCAAGGCATAATGTGTAGTTCAAAACATTTTAATTTTGTTTTTCCCCCATAAGAAATAAACTTAGTAGTTTTATTTTCCATCAATTGCATTAAATACAATTAGTCTTAAATAATATAATTACAAAGTTTTCTTTTCAATTAGACTGTTATGTACTTGTACCCAAAACTACTTGTGAATCTGTGTACAATATCTAAACAAATGTCATTATGACCTAAAAGCTTTGTGCCTTTTATGTACTTTAGTCTGAAACATTTACTGCTACTATTACATTTTGCAATTACAGTGAAGTGAGGCAGAAAATAGCAGCTCAAAAAATGTATTCATGTAATGAAGTTGGAACCATTACTTTCAAGGCTGTTGTTATTTTAGTAAATATTTAATCTTTCTAGCAGCATGGGTTCCTAATTGATCTTTAAGTATTATTGTTCCTGGACATTTCTAATAGACTTCTAATTGCTACATTAAGGCAGTTAGTGAATAAAGTGTAATGGATGGTGGAGACTTTTACAGTACACTAAATCAACAGAATATGGCAAAATTCAGAATTCATTTTTATCTTTGGAATTTGAATCAGAATACACTAAAGTTCACCTATATGTCCATCTTATTTTGAAGAGTTCTACCAATCCAAAGACAGGAATAGACAATGTATTCCATTTATGCTGTTAGATATGTGCAATAAATTTTTAATGTGTGATTAAAAATCTTCTAATAATAGTTATTTTTGTTAATTTCCAGGTTCCTATATATTGCATCTTACATTTTATTTGGATCATTTTTAATATTTCTCTCTTTATGTATCTATCTACTTAACTGGTAGCAAATGAACCACTTTCATTAATTTATGAGGAATTCACTGAGTGTTTAAATAATATGCAAGGCAATGTAAACTAGAGAAATATTAAATAAAGTCTTTAACCTATTGCTAATAGCAGTTACATAGACACTTAAAAGACAAAATATTCCTCCTTTTTCTCGTGTACTTTAGTTACTGATTTTCCATCTCAGTTACCCTTCTCTGCATGCAATTGTTATAGTTACCAACACTCTTAAAATGTGATATTCTGAATGTATCACTGTTCTCCAGAGGAATTCAAACTATTGCAGTATATGGAATCCTGTATTTGTCTAAGTTGATATAATACTCCAGTAATAAAATTTTTAAAGAGAGTTACTTTTTCTTCTGAGAAAGCACGGGGTTTCTATGGAGAAACACTACTCTTCTATACAGTCAGGAACACTACTCTTCTGTGCAGTCAGGAGGTGCTTACCTCATGGCCATGGAGATTTTTCCAGAGATATGCACATAATGGAGTTATGGAGATTTTAGCCCTACCTCTACCTTTTCATGGAATCATCAGAAGTAGAGGTTTTGTTCTCCTGCTTCCGAGAGTATAGTTTGTAAGGAAAGAGTGCATGAAATCTAGTTTGCCACCACATATGAAATACCTATCGGAGAAAAAACGCAAAACAGATGGGAAGGAATTTGAGAAACACAACTAGAGGGACCGTTCTGGTGACTCTGTTTGAGCTTTTGTATCCACCTGAAAATTATGAACCACTTGACTTCCCAGTTGCGTAAGTGAATCCATGAATTCACTTTATTCTTTATAAGAAAGATTTTAGTTATATTTTTGTCACATAAAAAAATAATAAATAGAATAAGTAAATTGATAATGATGCATAGGTTGGTAGCAGTGATCAATAAAATTTTCTAATCTATCTTGGGTTGGGGATAGGAGGACAGAGGATTTTTTTTTCTTTTTTCGTAACTAGAAAGTCAGCAATTGTAACTAAGCAATAAAAAATGTGTGGCTACTGCAAACATATCTTGTTGCTTAGAATACTATTTATTGATGCTAAAGTTTTTGATAGTTTCAGAGAAAATATAAGATATGGGGGGATTAATAGAAACCTATAAAAAAGAGAAAAACAATTGCACCTGGCACATCTGAAATGAGAGAGGGATTCTATCCTCACGAAAAGGACATTGTGTCTGAAATTAGTGAACTAAGATGTTTGAAGCAGAAATTATCATGTATCATGCAGAGTTTGAAAGGTGAGATACTGTTCCTAAACTCAAGTTGGTATAAGAAAAGGAAGGAAGCTAGAGAAACAATGGGCCACTTGACTGAGATCCATTTCAGCTGTTTGCTCAGCCAATGTAATACTCCACTGTAAGCTATTAGAATGCAGCAAAGGGGAGGAGAAAAACTACCCTTATTCTTTCAATGAAATGGCCAAAATGGCCAATGCCAAAGTCAATTAGCTTCAGGCATGAAGAGTGAGCAGAACATCAATACTTAGTATTTAAAGACAATAATTCTAAACACAGATTTTATTTAAGCATGACAAAACTCAAGCTTTGTCTATTGACAACACATATATTAAAAAAAATCAAAATTGATCAAATGATTACTGATGAATTTTAAGGAGTTACAATCAGTGAAACCTAGGCAAACATGATGGGATGGTGTTTGAAAATAAAACAATATAGAAGAAAGAAGAGGAGAAAGAGAAAGAGAGCTGATGTATCCTCTGAGCCCTGGTAACCCAATCTATTCCTAGAGACCTAATTACAAAATTCATTAATCCTTCCTCACCCTCCACACTGTGCTGAGTTCAGTTTATAAGACTTGAAACAAAAAGACCCCATAAATGCTTCTTCTATCATCTATCTATTTTTGTCAGGCCTTCTATCATTGGGTGGTTGAAAATTTGAGGAACATTTAATATCTCTAAACATGGAGGAAAGATAAAAACTAAAAGATAAACTATTTAATTGATATTAAGCCTGGGAGGAATGTACATATTTTAGAAATTATTTTCATTGACTCTTGAAGGAAAGAGGTTGAAGTGTAAATATGTATCTACAAAATATATTAGTAATATATTTTGAGAAGCTTAAATATATATTAAAGTATAAATATATATCTATAAAACATAATAGCAATTCTATTTAAATTAAGATAAAACTTTTTAGATAAGTTACATTTTCCAAAGATTTAGAAGATACTTTAGGTGTCTTTAAGTGTATAAGATCACTAGTTCCTCCCACCATGATTTTATTTGACTGTTATCAGTTTTCATAAATTCTAACTATACATGTTAGTATGGTTTTAAACTATTTTATCAAACTAAGTTATTTAAGTATCACTTATTGCAGAATTATCTTTTATTTTGACATAACTCCTATTACTGATCAAATTTATAATACGTAAGACTCATAATACTTTTTCACAAAAAAGTTAACTTAGTGATTGACTTTCTTCATAATTAACCTTCACAGTTTTTATATGAATATATAAATGTGCTGATAAAAATACTTAATTATTTTATCAATTAAGTTAAATATCATTTTTGTTTTTACCCCTGAAGGATAATTTATATTGATTTTCCTTGAATTAATAATTATGAGTAAATCATGCAATTAAAATTTTAAGTATTCATTTTAAAATACTATAGACAGTTAAAAATTAGGTAATAGTTGTTTTCTCATTTTGAGGTCACTGAATCTATGAATTTCATTGTATTGTACTATTTTTCTTCTCTGAAATTATGACTACTAGTTATTTATCAAAGGCTACTTCATTTTAGATTTATATTTTATCAAACAAAAAAGATAATCAAAATTTCTGGAAACAGGACAGAATATTATTTGAATAACAAATTCTTTATTTTGTAATATATTAACTAATTCAACAGATTTTACTAAACTGCAATTGACACTCAAATTTATCAGTTAGAAATTCATTATTATATTGTAGTTGAAGTGGTTTATGTTCAAATTAGGGAAGCTCTGAATACCATAAATCTGAAATGATGAGCTGGTCACACTCATTGACTATTGGAGTCAAGAAAAATCTAATTTTCATTGAAATTACTTATTAAATTTGGTCAGTTTCTAAAAGGTAATTTATTTCCCCATTATAGCTGTGATGAGAGTGGTGGCTACAAAACTGATTAGTTATGAAAAAATACATGCTGAATAATTGGCTAATTAAAGTCACTAAACTTCTTGATGTTTTTCCTAATTAAGCCTGAGGGAAATGGAAGGGGTATTTTCAATTACCATAAACCATGTAAATATACTGATTGCTGCAATTTGAGGTTTGTTCTATACATCTAAAGATTTTGAAGTCATAGTGCATCCAGAGAGAAATAACCCAATCTGATAATTTACTTTGATACAAAATAAGCAAATAAGTTTGCCTTTAAAATATGTTATACTATTTTGAAAGGATTAAAAAAAATTAAAGGATGAAGGAAAAGATGGTTTCCAATTATAAAACTCTTTATGTGAGACACACTCTATTATGACTCTTTAAGTTGACAATATCTAACATGACAATATCTAACATGACAAGAATTTTTTCACTATTTCAGAGGGGAAAGGATATAGGTTTAATTTCTTAGAATAATCAGAATAGGGGAAAATGTCCAAATGGAAAGAAAATAAAATCAGTGAGAATATATATTATTAATTATAATTAATTAAAAAGTAACAGGTGAATCATTCAGTTGAAAAATTTTAACAGTTTTTTAGATTTTAGAAAAGTTATTAAAAGTATGAACTTTTTTAGTGAAAAGTTTCTTGGTGGAAATACATGAGATGAATTTTTAAATATTTGAATCAATTGACTGATTCATAATTAGTTGTATAGTATTCTTGATTTTCCCAAATAACAGGAGGGAAACTGTTAATAGGACAAAACTGAATTAATTGCAGTAAGGGAGAAAACCATAGGTCTCATTTTTAGCATTGTCTCATTCTCAGCATTGTCTCAGAAGAGAAAGTCAAAGGTGGGATAAGCATAGGACTTTGTGGTCTGGTCAAGTAGTTTAAGGTGTATCTTTTCCAGGTGGAGAATTTCTTTGGATTTGTCTTTTGGCATTTCTTGAAGTTACTAGTGATATTATTAGGATTGGGCAGAGTAAAGCAAGGATCTTGAATGCATGTTGATGAGCAAACTGCTGTTTGGTAAGTGAGCTATTTATTGTCTTTGATAAATTGATCTGTTAGAATTTCTTTGAGTAAACAGTGAAGTTATTTATTGGCTGATAGTTTTGTCTTTTGTGGGCATAAGTTTCCTGAAAGAAACAATGAAGTTATGCTGATGTGGGTGGTCTACAGTCCTATCAGTCATGTTGACAAAAACAGTTTCAATTATTACTAGTTACTATATGCATGATCTTGTTTTAGGTGCTTTTTAATTAACTAATTTAATCCTCATCACAAATTTGTGGATTATATTCTATTCTTACCTTTATTTTACAGATGAGCAAACTGAGTATCGGAAAGATTAAGTCACTGTCCAGGGTCAAACCACTACTTAAACTTTTATATGTGAATCTGTTAACAACATTCATCTTTGAAGCGGAGAGGGTGGAAAGAGAGGGGGAGGTGGAAGGAGGTTGAATAAATGGTTATTAAATTCTATTGATTTTTACTAATTTTAGTATTAAAGAAATGTATAAAATATTGAAAATACAGAAATGAGAGCTGACATTATTTTCACAAGTTTTTTTTTACCTCAAATGTTTGCCAGAATTATAGTTATCAAATTGTTGCTTTTTATTTCAAATGTTAATATTTACAGAATCAACTGAAAATAAGATTCAGAAGTGAATTTTGCCAATATAGTGGCATGTTCCATTTCTGTAAATGTGATTTTGAAAGTACATGGAAAAATATGCTTTTAATGTTTTTGTTTGTTAAATTGTAAAAATAATTTATTTCTGCATGTTGGTAAATGTAACAGGTGTTTATAGGGCTATACTTAAGATCTTATTTTTGCAAATGTTATTTCAAATGGGCAGATTACTAGAACTAAAAACTGTTATCTGCTATTGCAAGAATTTAAAACTGGAATAAATAACAGAATGAATATATGTACATCTTACATGCCAAAGGAATAAAAATATGTATGATGCCATGTTGAAAAACTGCTTAATCACATATAAATAATAAAATAAATATAATTGAATTTTGTTTCCTAATCACAATAGATATATTCTTGGAAAGGTCTCTGAGCATTATTTTATCGAATGTTTCTAAAATTTTATGATAAAGGTTTTGTAGAGTTACAATACATTGGTACAACTAGATTAAAATAGAATTTTCTGACCAAGTTAGTCAGAAGGGGCTTTTACTCTGTCAGTGGAGTAAGGCAATTTTAGGAAATGAAAAGAGACTGATCAGAAGAAGTTTAAAAAGGCTCTTGGAGTTTTTAAGGCAGAACAAGAAGTCTAGGGTGTCTGAAGTATAGAGTTCATGCAAGAGGAGAGAAGTAGCTGTCTAAAGATGGGTCAAAAAGATTCTCAAAATGTGGAGTTTGGACTTACGCTCCTTACAAAGAACTGTCTCTGAATATATTTGAGGAAGAAGGTAAAATTATATTGGCCTCTTAGAAATATTAAAACATTAGCAAACTCTGATGCTGTGAAAAATTGTTTGCAGCATAAGAAGTATCAAGGAGCTCAATTAGGAGACAGCTGATGTTCTCATCAAGGGATGTTCAGTCTGAATGAGATTTGAAATCAAAATGACCAGAGTTCTAATTATACCTTTGCCAACTAGTACTTATAAGGGACTTAATCACATTAGAAATTATGAGTGATAGAGGATTATGTGAATTAATGCTTGAAATCATTCAGTACAGCATCTGGCACCTAGTGAGATGTGATACTAAATTGTCTCTGTGTATAGGGGGAAGGCACATGTGCACACATGCTCAATAAAAATACAACATAGGGAATTCAAGAGTCAAGTTCACAATTATAATCACCAATAATGATTATGTGGAGTAAAATGGGAGATTGTGGTTCCCTCAAGACAGAGAAGACAGAAAAAAAATAGGTTTAAGAGAAAAGACAGAATTTAGCTTTGGATATGTTGAGTTATATGTGACAGCAGGAAAATTTATAATTAATCTCTAGAAGGCTTTGATGAGGGGTCAAGAGACCAATGATGGAAGAAGATGAAACAGGGCACAAGAATATGGACCTGCATGATGAACTATGAAATAGCATGTTGAGTACATGAATATGATGTTCCAACCTTTAGAAGAAAAAAAAGGAGGTACTCAAACAGCTTTAACTACTAGACATTTTTGAAAATGCAGATGTAAAAGTATTGGATTAAAGTGGGAAAATGTGTCAAGCAGAGAATTTGCCATTCATATCTGTGTGATACACCTATATAGAAAAATACAAGACTGGATTCATAGCATACTATTTCCACTAATGTTTTAGCCAACAATAGCTAAAACATAAAGAAATCTGATGTCTTAATGTGTAGCTTATTTTAAAATATTTTTGATAATGTACTGTTTTTGTTTCATGTAATATAATAAATCTAATAAAAATCCAGAATAGATATGTATTTGAAAATTGTGAGGGTTTGCCCTACCATATTCCTATAGGAGAATGGATATTTCCACTACTAAATTTCATTTTATTTTTTGTGTTTTTTTCTTATTTATATAACATATAAATAAGATTAGATTCTTATAAATTATATAGATAAGATTCTTATTTATATAACATGTTTCTTGATGTAAAAATTAATAAATATTTAATTAAAAACCCATTGAACATGCAAAAATAAAATTAGAATAATTTTACAGATGTGATATTTAATCTAGTTAATCTATTTTGGAATAATATTATCAACATTTTTATCCATTTAAAAATGTCCATTCAGAGCCTTCCAAGTCCTAGGTATTATAATAGGACCTAGATTATGATTAAAAATAATCAAACAAATAACAAAAATCATTGCTGTCAGCAAAGAGTTCACCAATAACACAGAGGAAGTAAACCAACTTTGCTGAAGCAGAGGTACTCATTTATTATTCAATTTAGCCTAATCATGGGTATAGCTACTATCTCAAATATAAGTGACTGATTCTTTACTTTATAATATTTTAAGATTGAAAGAAACTGGATTAAGAATTCAGGCACTGGCATTCATGATCCTTTTGGCTGCCAAAATATTTAAACAGGAAGAGACTTTGGTAAATTCTATATCACTGAGATACTAGGGATTTGTAAAGCATGACCAATAAGCAATGTTTAACAAACGGAGTACACAGACTACTGGTACGGTCTTGTGGTTTCCAAAGTAATCCTGAAGCAATTTGTAATTTCCACAGTGAAAAAAACAGGAACTAAAACATTGGTTTTATATTTATCAAATCTAAAATACATAAACAGTCATTATTTCTACTCATTAACTTTCATTTACAGAAATCGGTAGAGCTCTAGAGATTGTATACGTGCTCCAAGGACTGCGTTGACCATTTGTATTGGTTAGCATGTGTTGATAAAGTGTGCTTCATCTCAGTTTATTATTTTGTCCCATCAATAATGTGCTACTATTAGTATTTGTTAAATATTCACTTTGTTGTTAAATATTCATTTTCATCTTGCATCAGAGCTCAAATTCATAAAAATAAATCAATGGCTCAAAAATGGTTTCGAGAAGTATCATAGCAGTGATGAAATAGAAACAGAACTAGTATAATGTATAATTTAATTGTAAATGTAAATAGTAAGGAGACCTTAGGGGTAAATTTATTTTACCCTCATCTTTGTCCTCTGAAAGCTCTGAAAGATTTCCTTATCCTACAGGTAGCAGCTCCCCAAGCCCTTGACAATCCCCACATTCATTCAGTACATGTCCATTCATATTCTTGACTCACTTTGGGCTGTGAGAATAGCATATTTGGGAAGTACAGTCCTTAAAATAGATGTTGACCCTACTATATGCCTTCCTAAACTACCCTTGTACCCTTTGAGACCTGAGGTAATTATTATTACTATTGCTATTAACTTATTACTTAAAGACTCCTTGACAAGGGGCTTCTTATTTTCATTTCCAGCCCCTGTAAAGCCCCTTTACCTGGGGATGAGGTAAGGAAAGTAATGAAAGTGTTACCAATTAGTGTAAGATTTGCAAGCCATAAATAAAATTGTAAAAGCCAGATTCCTTTGGGTCCCGGACCTCAATAACATCCTCATTTCCATACCCTCCAATGCCACTCATTTTGCCAATGTTAACTTATGCTCTGATTTCTGGATGCCCTTTATCTGACTATTCTCCTTTACATGGGGAAATCAACGATATACTTGGATAGTCATGCACCAAAGATTTACAGATAATTTCAGTTATCTTGCTGGGTCATTAAATGCAAATCCAGGGGATTTGGTCTTCCTTTGCAATTCTACTCTCATCCAATATGTAAATGACTTTCTTCTTTGTTCTAGAATATCCAGTGATCCTTTGCAAGGAACCCAATACTTATCTAAAAACTTGGCTCTGAGGTGACATAATGTATCAAGAGATAAAATTATCCTCCATCACCTACAATGGACAAGCTAATGGACTAATAAAATTAAAGAATGCTAAAATGAAGAAAGAACTTAATTTCCCATGATTTAAGGTTTTATTCCTTAGGTCTCTATAGAAAATAATAACTGATTGACACTTACGAAAATTCTCTATTTTTCCTGGGCTCTTGAAGATTCTAACCTCATCAAGTCAGACATTCTAAAATATTTCAAGGGACTTATTAGGTTTATAAACCCTTATCATTAATAGGCTGAGGCTGCTTTTCTCTAGTCCTTCCATCCAAACCACTCTATAATCTAGAAATTGGGAACTTAGAGCTACAGAAGGGATGTCACCAGTAAACACATCTGTAACCCTGTTCAAACATCCCTTACATCATCCTCCTTACCACTAACATTGCCACCAAACTCCAAGAGGTCCAACCTAGATGTGTGTCTCTCAAATGTTAACATGCAGGTGCTAGTCTGAATGGCAGTCCACTCCAACGGACACCTTAAACTGTGGCTCTCTCGAGATCCCTCAGAAAAAATGGCACCACAAGGTAGACAACTTTCTCAATAACTTTGGACCAAGCAGATGAAAATAGGAGTTGGTCATGTTCCCCTCAAAATGTTGGAACAAGCCCTAGGATTTCCTCATTCATTTCCTATTTCCACTATTTTGTTATCTATCTTTGCTGCATCCTCCTTCTTCTCTATTTCCTCCAGTGTTGCTATCCACATAATTCTTCATCTTCGTTGCACTACAGCTTTCCAATAGTAGCCCTTACTTGCATTATCTCTGCCCGCCTCACCCAAGCTGTTTCCCTGTTAGTAATTCCACCATCCTCACAAAGATCTCAGAATCTATGGAATTCATTCACTCAATTCATAGCAAAATCTCACAATTCTATTTCTGATTGCTGGTCATATACTCTCTTTCCTTTAGGAGCATCCAGAGTCCACTAAGTTCTTATGCTATTTCATGTTCAGGGGCATTCATATTATCACTCAGAGACCCTTCTGGTTTTCTCTCTAGATTTCAACAGGAACTTTCTTCAACTTCAAAATGTTTTCCGAAGGGCCATCTATGCTTTCATACTAATACAACCAAGGGCAATTTCATGGGCCTAAACATTTGTAATTACAAACATTCTGCCACCAAAGGAAATACCTAAATTTTTATTATGGAAGGCAAGAGTACATATTCCTTGTCTTGTTATATGCTCTAATAAACTCATATAATCATAAATATGATTTCATATGATATGTTTGGGATCATTCTCCCTTAAACAAAAACCCAAGAACTTTTCTCTTCCCTATTAGACTGGAAAATATCTTCATCAAAAGACCTCATATAGACTCCAAAATACAAATTCAGGTGACTATTATTACCTTGAAACCTGGATGACCCCTAATGAGACATATTTTATTTGTGGCAACAATGCATATTGGTATCTGCCTGTTAATTGGACTGCATCCTGTTATCTAGCTAACCTTGTTAACTCTTATCAAATCTTTAACCATACTCTAATACATGGGATTTGAGTTTTCCAGGCACTTGATGATCCAAAAGATCTTTACAAATGTATTACAACAGTAGACTTTTGTACAAAATACCAGCCCCAGAATGAGGTTGTGACTTTACTTTCTCACAAGATTCTCAATCATTTTAGAATAAAGAGCCAAAATATGGGGGGTAAACTTGAAAAACTTGACTATTACAGAGGATTATGCGTCTTTTCCTTGAGCTGCTGCCATATGGTCAACTCAAGAAATTCATTGGAATTCTAGCATTTGCATTGTTTTTCTCTGGGAAAAACCCAAGATTGTGAACGATTTTGCCAAATCCACGAATACCACTGCCAGAGAACTATAGTAACTCCAATGAATAGACTATAATCATCTGCCACTAGGCAGCTCCTGAGGGAGCTCTTGCACAGCAATCAGAAGTGACAGTCATGCATATGTTCCATGAAACTTCTCTGATGTCTATGGCAATAGCCAAAAATATTTAGACAGAAGCCTAAGGTATTGTTAATAGTAAGAGTGCCACTCTTGTTATCACTCTGCAATCTAAGATACATTGGGACCAATATTTTGTTTCCCTCTCTTATTCAACCTATACTATTTTTATTTTTATTACATTCCTATTCATACCTTTTGTCAAGTTCCTGCTCTCTCACTCCCTCCAACTGTCAGTCAGATAACAGGCACAACATGGGATACAACTTGTCCTTCAAGGCCAGCAAGAACATGAATTTCAGCCCTGAAAACTACTTTGACTAGTTTCAACCTCACAATGATGCTTATTTTATCCCTTTTTGTGTTTCAAGACAGACTTTGTTTTAACCAATAGAGGGGACTAACCAAGTGCTCACAATTGCCCACTAACTTGGCTTAACCAAACCTCAGTCAGGTTTTTCTCCTACTCATAAGACCCTGAACTTTGATTCACCCTTAAGCTTATCCAAGCAGACCTATTCCCTTAATAGCTCATTCTGAACCACTGAAATGCATATTTCCTAATAAATCATTTTGATCATGCTGTCTGTTCACCCCTATCTTTTGCTATGATTCTTTGAAAAGTTCCTATGCACTCTGAATACTCCTCCTTATAAAAGAAGGACTTTTTCTGTTTGATGTTGAACTGCCTGCAGATTCTGAGCTTGGAACATTCTCCATATTGCAATAGTCTTTTCTAACAATGTCTTTCTTTACCTAGGTCTGAATTTATTTTTATTTGATCATGTCTGTGCTTTAGTTTTATAATAATTTACTAACAAAATTTACTGAGTTCAAGAAGTTTCTGTGTTGCGAGAGAGTTAATATCTGTGCAAATCCTCTGGGAGTCGACAGACAAAATGGCCTTTCACCTTGGGGCTGGTCCTCCCCAAACAATGGCCTCCGCCTCCTCTTTCCCAGGGCTGCAACCAGCAATGTCACTGCTGTTGCTGCTGCTGCTGTCACCCTCACCACTGTCTTCCTTTTTATTCCACATCCTGCCTAGGACATTCTCACTGGGCCCCAGGGCCCTGCAACACAGGCATGTGTCTGTGTGCTGGGTGGCCGTGTCAGCTGTTCAGCACACAGGTCGCTTACTGTTGCCCCTCAATCCTCCTTACCTCTCCTCTCATTTACTACGCCCATGCCTTGAGCCTACATGTGCTGCTGCCCATCATATCCCCTCTGCTTACCTGCATACTCTTCTGCCCAATAAAACTTTACCTACACAAGTTCAAACATAAAATTATTAAGAATTTCAAGATGGTGACAGCAGAGCATTTAATCAAGTGCAGAGATATTCTTGCAAGTAGGACTCTGTGCGTTCTACACTCGTTTCAGACTCATGAAGCCAATTCTGCCTGGGGAGTTTTCCAAAGAATTGGCATCTGGACCCGATCAAGGCACAACCCCTAGGCCCAGTGTGTGAGACAACCACAAAATCTGCCCAGTGATATTTAACAAAAACTACAGACAAGTGGCTGCTGTGACTAGTTTTCCCTGTTTATTTTAGTGATTATTAATTATAGTTATTCTGTCTGTGTTCAATTATTTAAAATGAGGTAATAAAAGAAAGTGTATTCTCAATTAGAAGTTGTCTAGAACAAGAAATACATCTGGGCTTTGTGTTTGGGGCTGTTATTAGATGAAGTTTTTTAGTTTTCTCTCTTCAGAAACACGGTAGTTATCTTGTGTGTGCAGAAAAGAATATGAGCTTAATACAAATATTTTTGGTTTGAAGTCTGGACTACTGTAATCATTAAGGCTATTCATAAATGGACTATTCTTGTGTTCTGAAGACAATCTGAGATCATTTTTTGAGTTCACCAGAACTCAGGCATTGTTTTGGCTAACGAATTACATAAATTTTTATGTGAAATATTTGGGAAGAAGGTTTTAAAGAGAGGCACAACATTCTTTATTCCCTGCCTTTGGGATCATGGAAGTCTCTGTTATGTTGAGCCTCTGTGAGCTAATGTGCTCAGGAGACAAATATAATTGAGTCCCTGTGCCAAACCATGACAGACATACGCAGTGAACAAAAAAACAATGTTCATGTCCTAAGCAACTGAAAATTTGTTTAATATCCTACCGGTAATTCAGAATGATACCAGTAGTAAACTATGCAGCACAATGGAAAGATAGCAACTATAAAAACTAAACTAAACTAAACTAAAGTAATGGCCAGGTTGAATTTTAAATTGGAAATAGGTGTCAGAGTAGAACTCACTGCAATGATTTTTGGTTATCTTTAAATAAAAAACAGTCATTCCCCTTATAAGCTAATCACAACTTTCAAGAATAAACAGGAAATGATGGTTTGTGGGGCTAAATTAGTAAATGTTGTCACTAAAACGGTGAAGAGACCGAATCTAGATATAATATTTGAAGTTGCAGTCTCTGAGGAAAAACAAAAGTTAGTACATTATGTTATTAAGTAATTTGCAAAACAAGATTTAAAGTTAGTAGAAAATAAACTCTACAGAAAAAGCAGAACAACTTCTTGCAAATTACTTTTCTCATATTACATTTCTAGTACATATATATTATCAGCAAGGTACAATCTACTGGAGCAATTAAAAGTGAACAATGTTCTTAAAATAAATGGTATGTTTAGAATGGGATCAAACCACTATTAGACATGTATATGAGGGAGAAGGGCTGAATTACTTTTTAATGTTCATTGTTGAAAATGCATGATATAGGGAGGAGATTTTTATTAATTAATGACATTTTAAGACACTATTTGGAGTGGAAAATAATATTTTTTTAAGTACCAATGAGATATCAACTATGTCACAAACAAGGGAGGATTTCCTCTAAAATTAACAATACTGCAGCTGAATTTTAAGCCACTATTTTATATATTCAGAGAGAAAATCTGGAATGCAAAATATGTTTCTTGATATTTTTTCCATGTTGAAGAGCATTCTAAAAATTGTGATCACTAATGCATCCATATATATCTCTGCAAATGCACAATGTTTATAAGTAGAGAGTAAATACTGAAATGTAATGATATTACAAGAAAAAAGATATTTAGATTATTTAAAAATAAAAAATGATTTAAAAATTGTTCATAAAGCTATTTTCAATGAAAGCAATTTATATGATGTAAAATAATTTCCTTCAGTTTGTATCTCAGTGATATATACATGTTGTAAATACCTTGAGTAACCTAAAGTGATTGACTTTAGACTATTTTGCTTTGTGAAGTTTTCACTTAAGAAAAATTATGTTATTTGTTGTCATCTAAACTATAAGATATAAATCCAGGATTTACATAACATCCATGTTAAGTATGCATTTCTGACCTTTATATTCACTTGATTCCTAATAAATTTTCATCAGAGACATGTAACTTACCCAAGATTTCTTTATTTATTATAACTATTTAGCTATATGGAATTAAGCACAAACAAAGATGAATTTGAGTATCTTAAAAAGAGCACAGTAGTAGTAATAAGGACAAGTAACATTTATTGAGCTTTACGCCGTGGACTTTGCTAAAAGCACCACACAAATTACTTATGTAACTATCACAAAAGCCACTGTTATCCCCTTTTTAGATATCCATAAACTTAGGTTTGGTGAAGTTAAGTAATAACATTACCAGAGCTATGCAGCTAATCTCAACAGTCTGTCTCCAGATTTATATTTTTAATGACACTCTATTCTTGTGTCTTACTGAATCACCTTATCATGCCTATCTGGAGCTTTCATTCAACATTCACTGAAAGTAGTTATACCAAAAGTTATTACTATTATATGGATTATTGTAATACAATTATTATCAATTTCCTTGTCTTTACTCTTTTATCTTCTAAAATTGCATAGCATTACATCATCTCTTACTCAAAAATCTTAAATTGTTTCTCATTGTTTTTCACAGTCTAAATTATTTTGGCATTTGAGATCTTTCACAACAGTAATAATTTAGGTTTTCAAACCTTAACTACTACTATTTTTCCCACATAAAATCTCTATAAAATTTCCATTCACTTAAAATGGGAGTAATATGAGGGGGGAGGATAATTTTATTCAAATACTCATACACCTCACCCATCTGCCAAGCCCATATATTGCAGTCCTTTCCATTCTTCAAACACTAGATCAAAACAATAATCTTATTTTACAATGAGAAATAATTTATCTTTTGTCTTACCTTTGTGAATTAACGTTTATATTGCGAGTATATTGCTACAAACTAACTTATTTTGATGAAATTCTGCAAATGCTAAAGACCTACTACTCTTTTTGAAGAACTGAGTTAGGATCTAGAAATACAAAGACTTACCAATCTGAAGCCTCAGAAATATTTAAACTTTTTGTAATTTTCTTATACATTTCATATCAACAAAATGGCAGTTGTGAATTTGGGGAAAAGTTCTAGTCACCGTCTATGACTATTTATTAAATATGAAGTATCAGTTTCAAATGGAAAAGATTATTGAACTGATATATGAGATTGTATTAGAAATAATTTTTAGAAAATCTCAAGTGGCTCCCGGTATTTGAGACAATATCCCACACTTAAATATTAAGAGAAATGAGGTATATCCAAACTTAAATGAAAAAGGAAGCCAACGTGGGATTGAGTGCAATAGACAACAATGTAGTTTTTTGAAGGTCTTTTCCTCCACCATCCCTAAAAGTAGTTCTCTATGCTTCTTGATGTTATCAAGATATGATTGTTTTGCTGGTCTATAGAAGCTGAATTTTGTACTTTATAGCAGTCTTTTATAGGTGGAGCTTATACCACCATTCTGAAATATTCTTCAGAAATAATCCATACATTTAATACTTCATTTAAAGTGATTATTTAAAGATGATGGTACCCACATAATTCTTAACCCAAACTAAGCATCATTCCACTCAGACTGTAGCTATCTCTGAGATTTTATGACTCCAGATAGCTGGTAAGGATAAAAAAAATAAATTATTAGCAGTTCTGTAGGTAAATTCTGAAAACTTATAAGTATATTTTTATGTGTTCCTGCAATTTAAAAAAGCTGTTTTTCCTCTAAAGTTTTACTCTGAAAGAAGCAGTCATATTTATTTAGATATAACATTAAATTAATAATGTGAAATTCATTTTATTTTTGCCCTTCCTAGTGAAAAGATGAATTCAGTTCAGTTTTATATATCTTTTTTTTTTATTTCAGAATATTATGGGGTTAAAAATGTTTAGGTTACGTATACTGCCCTTGTCCCCCACCCCAAGTCAGAGGTTTAAGCATGCCCATCCCCCAGACGGTGCTCACCACACTCATTGTGTATGCATATACCCATCCTCCTCCCCCTCCCATCTGCCTGATGCCCGATAAATGTTATTCCTGTATGTGCACTTAGGTGTTGATCAGTAAAACCAATTTGATGGTGAGTGCATGTGGTGCTTGTTTTTCTATTCTTGGGATACTTCATTTAGTAGAATGGGTTCCAGCTCTATCCATGATAATACAAGAGGTGCTATATTCTATATATTTTTATATCTATATCTGAGCCTACATTTCTGATGGTAAACTGTAATATAACTTATTGTGGAAGTATAACACAACTTATCAGTAAATACTGGTTGTAAATACAGATGAAGCTTCACTTGCTCACCTGCTGCTCACCTCCTGCTGTGTAACCTGGTTCCTAACAGGCCACAGACCTGTACTGGTCTGGGGCCCAGAGATGGAGGAACACAGTTTTGGGTGATTCACTGAAATTTTTTAGAATAACATCTCATAAGTGTTCCATAAAATACTAGGGCCAAATATTTTTTACATGTGCTCTTTCTTTGTTATTTATTTATTTATTTTTATTATTCTTTTTTTTAGATAGGATCTTGCTTGTTGCCCGGGCTAGAGTTAGTTGCAGCATCATATAAATAGCTCACTGCAACCTCAAACTCCTGAGTTTAAGAGATCCTTCTGCCTCAGCCTCCCAAATAGCTGGGACTACAGTCATGTGTTACCACACTTAGCTAATTTTTCCTTTTTTTTTTTTTCTTTTTTTTTTTGTAGAGACAGAGTCTCACTATTTTGTTCAGCCTGGTCTCAAACTCCTGGCCTCAAGCGATCCTCTTGCCTCAGTCTCCCAAAGTGCTAGAATTATAGGCATGAGCCACTGTGCTTGGCCAAAAACATGTGCTTTTTAAAGTAAAGAATTAATGATTGCTTGTTGGCTAGATAAATCTGGAAATTCCCAGGTTAAACAAAATCAAATACATTTCTTCAGTGCAGGCATTCTCAGAGCCCTTAATATACTAAATTATTTTGTGGAAGAGAACATAATTTTCAGTATTTTGAAAAATAATTTGCCCTTGGAAACCATTTCTCATGAAGTTTGTATTAGATCTACATTCCATAGAACACATATTTATAAATATTATTCCAGTAAGTGGCCACACTGTAAAAATAACTTTCTCATTTCAACAGAATCCAAGCAATTAGACTCAGCCAATAAGTGTTCAATCAGTGTTAAATAACTATTTAAAATCATTTCATATAGGGAAGCTAGTTATAAGGAGCAGTATATTACTACTTTCAAATGTTAGGTAAGTGACAGCTTCCAAGAGAATAAGACCTCATGAATTCACTTTAAAAGTACATAGCTAATAATTATATCAAATGATAGCTACACAGTTTTAGCTGCCAGTGTGGGAAAATGACCAGTTGAAAGGAATGATAATTATCTTACAGAAACCATACATTTTAATTGAGATCGAAGTTGACTTTTCAATCACATTTAAAAAGCTGATATCCTAGGAAGACTATTTAGGAAACTGAGGTTTTATGCAGTCAACTGTGTTTAATCCAGTTAAATTTGTGATATGTAAAAGATAAAAAATTGAGCACTTTAAGGGGAATTATGATATAAATGCAGGAGAAATAACTTAAGAAATTAGATTAGCTATAAAAAGTAAAAATGTCAAGTCTTAATAGCTGTACGTTTCTGATTCAGGGCTAATGAACATATTCATTATAAGGTCAGGGAGATTTGGCAGAATGGAAAGTCTAAGAGGTCAGTGGCTGGGAAGCTAGCTGCTCCATTAAATTATTGACTAGATCACCTTGATGACCTTTCTGATTGGAGAATGAGAAGAAGAATCTTTAGAAAATTGTAGATGGAGACAGACCTCTGTTATCTTCTTAAAATTTCTTTTCATTCTTATGAAAAAAGAAGAATAAAGCAAAAAATAAAGTTCTAAAGATAAGAGATAAGCAGAAACTTATAATGAGACAAAATAACTCTATATGAGGAGCTTGAGTCTGCAGTGAGCTGTGATGGTGCCACTGCGCTCTAGCTAGAGCAACAAACCGAGACTCCATCTCAAAAATAAAAAGAGTAAAATGGGTTGGTTAAAACCCTCCAAGAATTGTTGTTTTATGGACACAAAATAACAAAGGAACTCTAATCTTAATAGACATAACAATCACATATGACTTCACAACAGTCTTATCAATGCTGATTTTATATGAACACAATATAAGAAGCAACAATGGAAGGCATTTCACCATTGGAAGGAAATTTACTCTTTAAACTTTTACTTAAATGTGAGAGAATATTAAGGACTTAATTCACAAGGCATTCTAATTCCCACCTGACCTTATTTGCTTCATTCTTCTCCTAGCTACCTAGCCACCAATCATTTTACCATGTATCATGAACCTCAAAATGATATAAAATTTTACAATAGCTCATTATTATCATCTAGGAGTTGCATATCCCAATGCCCAGTATGTATTGTAAATTTGTGAAGCGTGTAATTATTTACACAGGGGATATCTGGGAGCAGTGAGGAACATTGCAAAATTGGACAGCATATGTTATTTAAGGACATTCTGAATCTCTTCAATTTTCTTTTTAAAATTTTGCGTGAACTTAAAAAAAACATACCTTCTGGTTACAAATTATTTCGTCTTGATGATGATGATGTTATTTATAGTGTGGGACGATTTGTTGATGTTGCAATCTATTAAGTTCAAGTTACTAAGAGTCATGTGTTCAGGGGACAGGTTTGAGGTCTGGCATGGTTTTTATTTGGATGAAGTTTGAATCCTGTGCTTCTTCTAGAAGTCAATACATTTCTGAAAGTGACATTCTTCTCTATTCTCTAGAGAAAATAATTTCCATTTCTTATCTACTGGGCAGACACTCAATTGCGTGTATTTTGTGTCTAAAATACACGTGGAGGATAAATGGATCTCCCACATAGTATAGGAATGTTAGGTGAATCTAATTTACTCCCACTATCTCCTATAAATGGAATATTTCAGTTTTAGAATGCTCCTGAATAAGAAAGAAGAAATAAATTGCATTTCTATCTGTTCCCTACTCAGAGGTCTAGAACTATAGCTTCCTTTTTTAGCTACAAAAAAAGTTCTCCCTGAACTTTCGACCTCCAAATTTTGTTGTAATTGATTTTTTGTCAGTGGTCCATTCTCAATGTGGTTGGTTTTATTAGTAATAATTGTAGTATTTTACTTTATTTTTCTTATTAAGGTGAGGAACCAAATGATTTTTTAAATTCACTACTTTTAGCCATAAATATTTAATGATTTATGAGTATAGATTTACTTAATCTTTTCAACTACTCCTAGAGTTGGACAGGTAAGATTTCTAAAAAATTTAATATGAACAAAACTATAATTTACTTCTTATACATTTTTTACAGTCATATGTCACTTAACCACAGGGATACATTCTGAGAAATGTCTTGTTAGGCGATTTTGTCACTGTGCGAGCATCATAGAGTGTACTTTCACAAACCTAAATGGTATTGCTTACTACACAGCTTGGCTATAGAGCATAGCTTATTGCTCCTAAGCTACAAACCTGTATAGCATGCTACTGTATTGGATACTGTAGGCAATCGTAATACGATGGTAAGAATCCTTAGTTGTTTGCTGATGTCTAATGATCTACTTATGTTTGTTTTTATCCTGTCACTCTGGATCCATATTCTGATGCATTACATTAAAACTAGAGTACTTCATAGTGAAAGAGGAGACTGGACTCAAGAATTCAATACCACGGCACGAATGCCAAGTTAAAGGTACAGGTGAGGTGTGGTATGCCTCTCATGCCCTTACATCTGGAGTTTTCCAATCAGAGTGTTGTTATTCACTGACGCGCCTCTGATGGCTTTGGTTGTGGGATGCTGATTGCCTTTTTCTACGGGTGCCATTATTCAATAAAGATTGGTAATTGCTTTGATAAATTAATTTATTTAAAATATTTGTATTTCTTAGAATTATTTCTATATTTTGGATATTAATTTATTGTTTATTATAATTGATTCAGATACTGTATCCCAGTATGTTGATTATCTGAGTTTTGTTGCTGTTTGTACTTAGTGGACAATTTTATGTTTGTTTGTTTGTTTGTTTGTTTTGGTCACCATTATTTTCTGATTATGGAGCACAAAAACCTGCAAATGTGGCCAAAATATTTACAGTAGGGCTTTGGATCTCTCAAGTTCACTTTAATCATGTTTTCTGCAGCTTAGCAATTTATACATTTCGCTTCTGAGAAAGATTTCATTTGATGAAAGCTATAGGCTTTGCATTTAATGAGTTTTTATGTACTAAATACATATATATTGAATAAGTCCATTTTAAGCTTATAAATTTGCATTAAAAGGGTAATTTTCTTTCAAGGATTTCCCTATCTATTGCAATACTATTATGACACTGATAATTATTATAACTTTAAAATATGCATTAATAGCTAGTAGAATAAATTAGGTATCATCACTATTTCTTTAATTAAAGAGACTTAGATCTTTTTATCTATTAATTCTTGTAAATAAATTTAATTTATTTGCAAGATATGTCCAGTTGATAACATAAATTCTTTGGGGTCTTAGCCATAAATTCTTTGCCAAAGCTGATGTCTAGAAGAGTTTTTCCTACTTTTCTTCTAGAACTTTTATGCTTTCATGACTTACATTTATTTAGGTTGGTGCAAAGTAATTGTAGTTTTAGCATTGTTGAAATTTGACCTTTGATATTGGAATACATTCTTAAATAAATCTGGTTATTTATACACCATTTTAATGCACATTTCTTGCTTTCTGGTTTTTTTTGCTAATGACTTATTATTTGCTGTTTATTTTATATTTATTTTAGACTATGGAAATGATGTTATTGGAAAGTCATTGGGAACCAAGAAGGGGGAGAGTAAGAGGGGAAACAATGACCACCATTCTGCTGATGTGCACACCAAAAGCTCTGACTTAAACATTATACAAAGTATTCATGTAACAAAACATTTGTACCCTCTTAATATTTTGAAATAAAAAATACCAGTCTGGGGGATGAACACGCTTGTAGCTCTGGCTTGGGCAATGCAAAGGCAATATATGTAATCAAAATATTTATACTCCCATAATATTCTGAAATTAAAACAAATAATAATAATTACTAAAATGAAAAAAGAAAATTGCAAAAAATATAAATAAATAAAAATGTTTTCATAATACTTAAAAGAATTAACAGATAAGTTAATTCTCATGGTAATTAATCATATTGGGTTCGATATCTCATATTTTATATCATGCAGGTGATACATCCTTCCATTTGTATAATTCTAAGATATTTTATCACAGGTACCTATTGAATGCTTCTTTAATGACCAATATAATTCTGAAAAAAAATGAAATTTACCTTGTACTGTATTTTTAATATCTGTGTTCTCCCACACTTTATACATTGAAACCTTATCACCAATATGATGGTATTAGGAGATGGGGTCTTTGGGAGTTGATTAGGTCATGAAGGCAGAGCACTGACTCATAAGCAGTATTTGTACCCTAATAAAAGAAGCCTCAGGGAGTGCCTTGCTCATCCCAACAGGTGAAGACACAGCAAAAAGACACCATTTATGAATGAGAAATCAGGCCTCCACCAGACACCTTTATCATGGACTTTGTAGCCTCTAGAACTTTGAGAAATATTACTATAATTTGTTGTTTATAAGCTACCTAGTTCATGGTATTTTGTTCTGGAAGTACAAATGGACTGAAACTTTGTGAATTTATAATACACATCACAGTAGATATTTTAGTACTGAAATTATCATCATAATAAAAGTAAATTATTTTTGGTTTATATATTTTGCAAATGAAAATAGAAAAAATAGCTAAGAAAACTTAAGAATGTAAAACAAGACAAAATATCTTGGCATATATCTAAGCAATATGTAATACTGAATCAAGGATAGACAAATAATATCTATTTTTCTCCCAAAGCCAACCAGTTAATTTATAAACTACATAAATTTTGGTGTGGAAGACACTACCACTCAGTGGAAAAAATGTTCCTATTTTGAGTAAAAAAAACTGGATCAACTCAATATCTCTCAGCAAATAATAACATTTGATCCCTAACTCACATCATACATAAAAATCAAATTCAAGAATAATTATAGATTATATTTTAAAAATATCAATGAAAACTAATTAATCTCTAGAATATAAGACAGAAAAATATCTTCATGAGCTTGAGAGAGAAAAATATTTCTTAAATATTACATCAAAAGTACTAAGCACAAAGAAAAATATTACTAAATACATAAACTTGGCATTAAAAACTTCTGATCATCAAAAGACTCCATCAAGTGAGTGTCAGGCAAAGATAATAACAAATAAAATGTGGAGCATATAATCATATTATATAAAGGACTCATAAATAATAAGCAAAAACAAATTCATTAGGGAACAGCCAAAAGGCTTGAACAGTATCAAATTGGTATTAATTGATCTACACTTATGTGCACATATAGTAGTAACATTCATCAGGTGTCAGGTGGGTGGGAGGGTGGGAGGAAGGGATGGGTATATTCACACCTAACAGGTGCAGTGCACACTGTCTGGGGAATGGACATGCTTGAAGCTCTGACTGAGGTAAGGCAAAGTAAATATGTGTAACCTAAACATTTGTACCCCCATAATATGCTGAAATAGACATAAATAAATATATAAACATAACAAAAACAAGCAAAAAATAGTATAAATTTGCAAAAACTAGAATATTTATTGCCTAAACATAATTACTTAAAGTATAATAGATATATAATCAAAGGAATTATGTATACAGAACTGAACATATATTTTCAAGAATGTTCATGGAGATAGTATTTTAATAACCAACAATGAGGGAAAATATTATCAACAGTAGAATAGTATGGCCAGTTGAATATCTCAAACATAGCTCCACCAATATATTCAGCCCACATGCAGTTCTTATAATATGTCATTGATACACCAGCATCAAGACATGGAATCTGTGTTTCCTTTTCTTGTATATGGGCCAAACTTAGTGTCTTCTCTCTCTCTGTTTACCCATGAATAGCAGTAACCATAGGGTATGAATGCCAGGTCACATGGTGTGGTTATGTTTAAATATTTTGTCCAAAAGTCTCTGCTATGGCCTCAGCTAACATCCAGCATTACCTGCCAAACATTTAACTAAGTTTTCACATGATTATAGCCCCTGAGTTTTATGTCTCAAGCTGAGGCCCCAGATAACACAGAAAATAGTCATTCCAACCATGCCTTGTCCAAATTTCCTGCTAATTGAATCTGTGAACATAATAAATAGTTGGTTTATGTCACTACCTGTTGGAGCTATTTATTAAATAGCCATAGTAACTGGAATGAATTCTTGTAACAGAGTGATGTGCTACTGTGAAAAATGTGGGAATGGATTTGAAAACTGTATTGTGCAGAAGTTGAATGAGCCTTGTGACACTGTTGATAAAAGCCTAACAACTCTTACCAACATAGTGGAAACCTGATGGCTAAGAAGGAGTCTGATCCTGAATAATTAAATGAAGTCGAGGAAAATTTTATTGGAAGTTAAAAGAAGGAAAACCTTTTTTACGTAGTAGTGGAAAGTTTTGAAACACTTTTGCCTGGGTGAACAGGTAAAATAGAAAACGTACCTAATGAATTGGATGAGGATATTTCCAAGCAGAGTGTTGATGATGCTGTCTGGCTTCTTCTAGTTGCCAATAGTAGAATTAAGAGATAATTGTTTTCTGTGATGTATCAACCCTTTAATCCTTGTTCCTAATTTAACAATCTGGTTTTGCATACCAATATTTTATTACAAAATGCTCTGTGCTCTATCCACACTGGCATGTGACCACATTCATTAAATCTTTGTCATATTTTGTTATGAAATTAAAATAGATAAAGTATATAAGAGCAAAAAAAAGTATGTGAAAGCAAAAATAATAATATAATAATAATATAATAATAATATAACAAGTTAAATCTAGGAGGAAGGTCAGCATGTAGACAAACATACCCTATAGTATTATAATGTGGATAGAGATTGGAACCACATAGATCTGAACTATTTTTGTTCCAGAGAATTACATATGCCAGATTTTAAGGAAATTAGTTTTTCTAGACTTTCAAATGTCAGGGAAACTTTCTCTCGGATTAATGGAAAGTCTGAGGTAGTATAAAAAGTCCTCATAAACATAGTATGACATTTGTAGATTTCACATATTTGAGGAACATTTTATTATACAGAATCTTCTCATTTTGCAGAAATATTTATTTGAATTACTTGTGTGAAACTTTCAATTGGTAAATCTGATTCATGGAACCAAATGACCTAGGTTATGAGCAGGTCTGATTAGGAAACCTGCATTTTATTTCCCTACATTTCATATGCATGCAATTATTGGGAAAAGAGTAATCTTTAAAAATATACCCAACTTCTCATAATGTAATTATCATGAATATTATACCATGCTCTCTACAGTTGATCTAATAATGCTTCTCAGGGCAACTGAAAGTATATTTCAAAGTGCAATTATAATGAAAAAATTATATATTGGCTCCAAACAAATCAACTTGTTTGGGTAAACTGTGACAACGATTAATATGATCAAATGTATAATTAGACAGAATGCTTAATGGAAAGATATTTATGATGCCTTTAGTTCATCCTCCACAAATATCACTACAATTGTTATTTATTGTTTTTGGGTTTTTTTGTTTGTTTGCTCTATTTGTTAATCCTGGAGGTCTTGGTGGTGATTTACCATCCAGCCAACATTATAAAATGGCAAGAAATAATACTTGGATGGAATCAAGAATGACCAAGAGGGGAAATTATCGGTAACTGTAAAACTGGTAAATTACATAATAAAAAATCAATAGATGTCAGTTATTTTTATCATCATCATTGTCGTCATCATCAGTATCTTTTTTTGGTGTCAACTATAACAATTTATTTCTAAGTGTCGCTTATAAGAGGACATTTAGAGTAGTAAATATGCAAATTATAATATCTCCTCTCCAGTATTAAGCATTTCTTGCTTCCGACACCAGAGGAAGCAAAATAAAATATAACATTTAATACTCATAAAACATTTTGGGGTAATTATTAATCTTTTAAGAATTATAAATGTGGATACTTATCTTAGAGCCTTGTTTTTCTAAGTGTTCTAATAGTGAACACCATCAAGTACATCTCTGGTAGTTACTATGTACTAGATATTGTTCTAAATACTTTGTTTTGATTAATTAACTTAATCTTCACAACAAAACAGTTGGCTAGGTTATTTTATTAACTTCATTTTACATATAAGGAATATTGAAGTTTAACAAATAGAAATCATTTTCCATAGCCACACAATGAGATAATGAACTATTTTTTGAGCATAACATCAAAAATATTATTTTTTTATTTCTGTATAAAATAAAACTTCAAAAATTATGTTGAAAATAGTAGTTACAGAGTATAACCTTGTTTTCTCCTCTTATTATAAAGAAATTTATCTTAACATTCCATGACTCTGTGTTAAATTGATTTTTTGTTGTTCTTTAGAAAAATCGACTATAAATATTTTATGTTAATATTTAGCATATATTTAATGAATGAATGCTAAGTTTTTATCAAGTGCCTAACAAAATAATGTTTATTTTCTTTTATTTGTAATGAATTATATTGATTGCTTTTTCTATCCATATCATTTCTTCATTGTAAGACTAAACTCTATTTGTCTATGGTACAGTATTAATATTATTTCTTCTTTCTTTCAATTGCTGAACTCAAGTTGCTAAAATTTTATCTGTAATTTTTACATTTAATTTGATATGTGATTTCTTTCTGTTTCTCAATTTGTGTTATCTCAAACAGATTTTACAATTAAGAAATTAGGATGTGTCTCTTCCATGTTTTATAATTTAAAAAAGTTTATATCACACTGGAATTACGTGAATAATTTTAACTGAGTTATAAAATTATATGGGCCTGTTTAACTTGTTTGAAGGTATTTAAATAACTTTGCAATATTGGTTGTGGTGTATTCAAATATCTACCTTTTATAAAGCTGAGTTCATACTTTGCTAGAAAATTATCCACTGACTCTAGATTCTAAAATATGTTGTTACATAATTGCACATATACTCTGATTATTAATTTAGTTTTTATCTCACTATTTTAATTCTGTGTTCATTTTTCTAAATTGTATATTTTTGTTTCTCTATATTTTTTATTTTGAGAACTCTCAACATTCTATCGATTTCATTTAATGTTTAAAACTTCCTGTCTGATAATCGAACATCTCTGCCATATGTGAGTCTGTTTCTGATGCTTGCTCCATCTCTTCAAATTGTGTTTTTATATATTTATATGCCTTGTTATTTATTTTTGACTCTCAGCTATGATGTACCCATTACCAGTTCCAGCACTGGTTTCCACTTTTAGATTTCTGCTCTAGTAAGCTGTGATGCTCTGAATCTACCTGTTTGTTTCTCCAATTTTGGGAGCAGTGGTTTTCCCTGTACCACAATTCTCTGACCAATTTAAGAATTGTTAATTTTCAGCCTGTCCACATTGTTTCTTATTGTAAAGATAGAAAAAAATGACTTTAAGTCCCTTACATGCCATAATGAAAATTAGAAGTCTCAGTCCTTCATTTTTGAAGAATAATTTCACTGGATACGGAATTCTATGTTGATGGGTTTTATTCTTCCAACACTTTAAATATTTCACCCCATCTTTCATTCCTTACATGGATTTTGAAGAGAAGTCTAATTCTTATTCTTGTTTCTCTATAGGTAAGGATTCTTTCTCGCTTTCTTTCCTTCTTTCTTTCTTTCTTTCTTTCTTTCTGTCTTTCTGTCTTTCTTTCTTTCTTTCTTTTCAGGATATTATGGGAGTACAAACATTTTGGTTACATGAAATGCATTTGCCTCCCTCAAGCCAGGGCCACAAGCATGCCCTTCCCCCATACAGTGTGCCTGTCTTCATTAGCTGTGGGTTTACTCACCCCAACCCCTCTAGCCTTCACCGCCCCACCCCCCTTACCTGACTGGCACCCAGTGAGTATTACTACCATGTGTTGTTTTTTTTTCCTCCTAGTTTTGTTTAAGATTTTGTCTTTGATTTTCTGCAGTTTGAATATAAAAATCCTTTGTGTAAATATTTTGGTATTTATCCTGATTGTTATTCTTGATTTTGTTTTCTTTAATTAAATTGGAAAATTCTGATTCATTATTACTTTAAATACTTCTTCTGTTCTTTCCTCTCTTTCTTCTTATGATATTCTCATTATCCATATATTACACCTCTCATAAATGTCTTGCAATTCTTGGATATTTTTTCCCATTTCCTTTCATTATTTTTCTCTTTGCCTTTGAGTTGAGGAAGTTTCCAATGACATATTTTCAATCTCACTGATTCCTCAGCCATTTCCAGTTTACTAATTATCCCATCAGAGGAATTCTGCATTTCTGTCACATTGTTTTTGATTTCTAACACTTCCATTTGATTATGCCCGTATTGCCCATCACCCGTCTATTCTTATAAGTAGACCACTTTTTCCACAAGTGTTCTTTATATATTAATCAGTTATTTTAATTTCCCAGTCTGTGAATTCTAAGATCTCTGCCATGTATGAGTTTGTTTACAATGCTTTGTCTCTTCAGACTGTTTTTTTATCTTTTTATCATACCTTGTAACCTTTTGTTAAAAGCTGAACATAACATGTTAGCAAAGGGAACTGAAATAAACAGGCCTTTATTGTGAGGTTTTATGTTTACCTGACTTGATTATATAGTCTGTGTTGATGGTTTATTGTTTCTCTAAAAGAAAGAGGCTAAAATTTTCACTAATGTTCTAGTTCTTGCCACCTATATTGCCTTTAGATTTCCCTAGAGACTACTTCTTGAATAAAGTCTTCACCTTCAAGTTCTTTTCATCTGTAATTCCCTTTCTTTATGCAGGGCTCCTGTTTACGTGGTGGTAAACTATGGAGGGAGGAGAAGCATTCTATATTCTTATGATTAGTTCTCATTCCTTAGTAGGCCTGCACCCCTCACTGTGACCTTCACAAGTGCTTCACAGCTACCTCACTTCTCTGTTAGGTGACACAGAAAGTCTAATGGAAGCTGGGATTCGGTATTTCCCTTCCTTCACGTCAAAGACTAGAGGGGGATAGAGTTGGATATTTGTGTTTTTTTTTTCATCAACTAGAATTAGGTAAAATAATTTCCCTTGAGGGTAGGCCTTTGCTAATGAGCAAATAGTGCTCTGAACGTGTTTTAAAATGGTTACTTTTCCCCTCCACCTGCTGGAAGCATTAGGGCATTTTTCTTCCATCTTTACCTTGAGAACCTTGTGAAGCTCCTGGATATGGAACTCATGAGCCTATGTGGGTACCTCCTAAGGTTTGTCATCCAGAATTTTTGTCTCAAGCTAGTTCACACTCAGTGTCGGGCAATTAATCAATTAACCCTTAAGTGTTCCTACCAGGGTCTGACTCAGTAGCTCCCAGTTGTGGCTTCTAATTTTCTGCATTCACCTGTTTCTCTAGCTTTCAGGACAGGTGCTAAGAAGCGTCATTGATTTTCAGTTTGTTCAGCTTTTCTTTCTTTGTGAGATGGAATGACTTCCAAGCTCTTTTCATGTAGAATGAGAATAAATATATCTACTTTTATTATGTATATATGACTGTTAATGTTTTTCTTAGCATTTAATTCATTAGTTTATTTATTGAGCAGTTATCATTTGATATATTCTTATCTCGGCATTTGGGTCACAACAGTGACAACAATTCCCTGAAACATTTAACTTTTACTCCCACCATCATCCTTCAACCTCTATGACTTTCGTGTGATTAGTGAGAGCTGTTGACTCCCTCATTTTTGGAAGCAGATATCCTGACTCTGCCTTTATTTAGACAGATTCAAAACAAAATTGAGGACTAGGGAAGAAGAAGTCATGGGGCTTCCTTCATGTCTGCAATGTAAGCTGCAGGTATAGATGTAGTCTTTTATTTTAATCTCAATTATTGTACAGCCCAATTTATCAGTAGATGTTTCCAAAGATATCTCCCACAAACGACACAGTATATATCCATTAGAAACAAACAGCCTATCTCAACTCAATTTCAATGTTACGGATTCAGAATATATACCTAAAGTAACAAGTGAATTGCATTGGAAAATACATAAAGTCATTCGCAATAAAATGAAAAGACGAAATGACTGGTAAGAAATGAATAATTTGAGAAAATAGTCATAAATAAAAATAAAACAAAGAAAAAAATTAAGAACGTTTCAGTAAGTTTTACCAAATAGTATACCTTAAATATCTACTTCCCCATCTCTTCAAGTACTCAGATAAAATATATTTAACTTGAATTGAAATTTTTGAGAATGAATGATATGTCAAAGTCCTGATCATTGATTCAAAGTTGATACTTGTTCAGATTAGAGAATGCCCATGCAAGTCTCTGCTTCCCAGACACACAACAATTTTACTCATAATATTCATGTTTTCTTAAGTAAGAATTTTTCTTAAATGTCTTGTGATTATCTCTCTTAAGGGTATAGTAAATATGACCATGACCAATGCTAGAGAGATATTGGAAAATTTGTGATTCAGTGATATAAATCTTCCTTGGAATCATAAATAAAACCTACCATAAGAAAGGCAAAAGGAAATGAGAAGAAATACCATGTATTAAATCTAGGCTAAATAGAATAGATGTTTTAAAATAATTTTGAACTTTAACATCTCCAAAATAAAGTATGCAAAAAAACAAATGGAGTAAATATTCAGACCTAATAATTATTCGATTAGCAAAAATGTAAATGTAATCAAAAGCTCTATATATGATATTGTGCTCGTTAATATCAATAATTTTCCAATAAACACATTATATAGTTAAAAGCATAGTCAGGTAGGCAAAGATTGGCAAAATTCAAATAGGAAAGAAATGTACTGCTTGAAATAATAGCAAGTTATTACTATTCTTAGAAGGAATTCTTTCCACAAGTTTTCTGCAGAGTTATATTGAGCCTTGCTCATATTCAATACTACCTACTTTTCATGGATATACTGTCAGGATGGTCTGACCTTGAAAATGTTGCAGAAGTTAAATATTAATGCCCATGGGGTATTCCTGATGTAATAGCTTGTTTAGTTAATGCAACAAATTCCCATGAATATATTTATAACCCTGGCCTGTCAATATCAGTACAATCCCAGGGAAATGTCAGTTTTTAGAGAAAATACAAATGCGATTGTAAAATTTTTGCAGGCCCTGACTAGAAAATATGTTAAAACTTTTGAAACCAAATCTTCCACTTTTTGTGTACTTCACCTGAAATTTTGTGGTAATCAAGTCACAAAAATAGTCTCCACAATATTTTTAGACAAGTAACAGCATTTAATATATATCCAAGGTGTCTTACTAACTGAATCTTAATGCACTCTCCCATCTTGCCATTTTTTCTATAAGAATTAAGCTAACATTACCCTAGAAGCTGTTGTTTAAAAGTAAACATTCCTTTCTAGATACCTTTTTGGCAATTGAGGAAGAGCAAGTAGTTAGAGAGAGGCTCCTGTAGAAAAGAAAACATCTCAACATGAAATGCAGCTTGTGGAATGTTCAAACTGTAGTACCTGGTGAGGAAAATAAAATTGATCAAATATTATTTAGCTTTACTGAAATATCTAAAATCCTTAAAACTATTACTTAATTTTATTTATGAAATTTTTATTAAACATGTGTTATTTGATTTTGTTTTTATAATTTTTTCTTTAGGAAAACATAATTCATTAAGTCATTTATTCAAAGATACCCTTATAAGTAATCCGTATTGTTGCATATGCTGGGGGTCTAGAGACAAAATGAAAACCCTGCCCTTGTGAACTTAAATCCTTCTCGTGGGAGGAGGCTGACAAACGTTTATAATAAATATGTAACTTATATTTTATCTTCACGTTTTTTGAGCATTCTATGCTGTTTTTTTCTTCTTATCTCTCCACCACTGGGCTAGGTTACTGATATCTTTGCATTACTAAATCCAAAAGACTGATACTTTTTCAATATTTTGATAAATTTAAGCAATCCTTTGATGTCCTTACTTTTCTTCCCATATAAAATTCTTGCATTTTATATACAAGTAACTAGTGAATTTTCAATCTCAATTGCTCCTTCTTTGGTTTTCCATGAGCTATTTATGATTTTTTGGTACTCCTTTATACAATATGTACAAGACCTTTTTTCTCTTCATTCTTTATTTATAACATAGTGATCTCATCTACTCTCATGCCTCATCTATAGTCCATATGTTGCTGAGTTATATATTTATGTTTCTATTTTAAAGGTCAAAGATTTATATTCAATATCACATGGTCTTCTCTATATAGATTTTAATGAGGCATTTCAAATTTAGTATATGCAAATCTCCCTTCACCTTTTGTTTTTTGTTTTTTGTTTGCTTGTTTGTTTTTTTGAGACAAGTCTCACTTTGCTGCCTGGGCTAGAGTATAGTGGCATCATCTTAGCTCACTGCAACCTCAAACTCCTAAGCTCAAGGAGTCCTTCTATCTCAGCCTCCCGAGAAGCTAGGACTACAGGGGCACGTCACCACACGTGACTGATTTTTTATTTTTTATTTTTCTGTAGAGAGGAGGTCTCACTATGTTGTGCAGGGTGGGAAAGCTCTTTTCTATTCTGCCCATTATCATCCCAGTACATGTCAGACTCCTCCCTATCCTCAATCTTGTCGTTCCAAGTGTTCACTATCATTAAGTGATTAGCACTATCTTTCCTACTTTTATATAGTTCTGTAATTCATTCACTTTTCGCCATTCTAGTATGACTATCTCAGATTGCACCACCAGCATCTCTTAACTGGATAGTATCATTTTGATGCACAGTTTCTTTATACTGGCCTGCCCACCTCTAGGCTTTTCCTGTTCCGATCTTTTCTACATTAAATTAGAGTGAGCTTTCAAAGTATATCTCTCTTATCATCTCTCACCTTATATTTCTTGAATGTAGCCCAGATTCATTAAAACTGTTCATTAGCTAACCCCTAGTTATTTTTCTAGCTTCACCTCTTTTCATTTCTCTGATTTATCCTCTAATGTCCAAACATACATTTCACCGGTTAGCTCTTACAGCTGAGAAAGCTCTTTCCTCTTCTTGGAATACATTTTCCAAATCTTTCCACAGGTCTAATTCCTACTTAATAAAGTGTATGTCTAAAGAGCACAGAATTTCATGCCAGACAAATCTGAGTTCAAATCTTAACTCTGTCATTTATACTGTAATATGAATTTGAAAAGTTATTGAGGCCCTGCAAGTCTTTAAAATGAGGGCAATGGTGATACTTATTTGATAAGGTGGAAAGAATTAAGCGTCATAATATATGTCAAGCTCTAAGTGCAATGCCTTGCTTAGAGGTCAGAAATCAGAACTCACTTACAATTCTCAGTGCCTGTGGTGCAATAATTAGTAAATGCACATTTCTTATTACATACTAGTTTATTTAAAATTGTAACTGCTGTTTGAACAATCATTATGTAGATGTTAATAATTCCATAAGACAATTTTATTTACAGAATATTCAGCTTTAATTTTCATTTTATTTGTAAACACTGAAAATGTCCAAAGTTGTTTTGAATGAACACATAAAAAATTTAATCTATTTAAAAATCTAAAATCCTGCTGTGCAAACATCCTCTATATTATTTGAGGTATAAAAATTATCATACAGCTTTAAAGTTTTGATAGTTAGTGGACCTGTTATTCTGATTGTACAGCCCAGGAGGGGTGAGAGGCTTCTGAAAATTAAGTGGTCCTTACAATTAATATATCAAGGATGGTTTCTATACATACTTAAAAACAGATAATTGTTTCTTTATGTCCTTTCCTCCCTGCCTTTGTACTGACTAAGGGTTTTAAAATTACCTGACCATAATGTAAATAGATCAGATCAGCAATTCAATATCACTCATATACATGGATAAATAGCCTTTAATATAATTACTGGCACCTATTATAATACAAAATGTGAAAAGATGATCAAGCCCATTGACAAGATGCACCTTAAAATCATACTGTCTCTTACCACATATAGTCGGACTGTGGGTAGTAAAGAGACGGACAAAATGATGGAAAACTCAATATATATCTCATTCTGATCCCTGCATAATGATCAGAATATGTATATTGTTGCTGTAACAAATTACCACAAATTTCATGGCTTAAAGCAACACAAATTTACTATTTTAAAATTCTGTAGTTTAGAGATCCAACACAGGTCTTACCAGGTTAAAAATCAAATGCCAGAAGAGCTTTTTTCTTCTCTTGAAGCTCTATGAAAAAATTTCTTTCCTTGCCTTTCCTAGCTTCTGGAGGCTACTTGCATTCCTTGATGTTTAGTCTTCTTCCCCTGTCTCCAAAGACAACACGGGTGGGTTGAGTACATTTTACATGGTGTCAGGATGGGATTGTTGTACTCACACATCACTTCATCTCTGACTCCTTCTTCTACTTTTAAGAACTCCTGTAATTACATTTGGCACACCCAGACAATTTAGGAGAATACCCCTACTTAAAATCTAGTTGGTTAGTGTATTAGTCATGGTTCTCTGGAGAAACACAACAAACAGGATGTGTGTATATGTAGAGAGAGAGATTTAGTTTAAGGAATTGGTACATGCAATAGGGGGGTTGGCACGTCTGGAATCTGTAGGATAGGCCAACAGACTGGAGACTCATGGAAGACTTGATGTTAAAGTTCCAGTCTGAAAGCAATCTGGAGGCAGAATCCCTCTGCCTCAGGGGAGCTCAGTCTTTTTCTCTTAAGGACTTCAACTGATTGGATGAAGTCCATCAGCATTACAGAAAGTAATCAGCTATCATCAAAGTCCACAGATTTAAATGTTAAGCACATCTAAAATGACACCTTCACAGAACATCTATACTGGTTTTTAACCAAATATTTGGATACCATGGCCCAGTCAAGTTGAATATAAAATTAACCATTAGGAGTAGGAACCTTAATTTTCTCTGACATGAAATCTAACATATCTATGTTTCCTGGTTTTAGGAGGCAGACATCTATTGATCATTATTCTGCACGTCACAGACAATCTATGCGTGTGTGTGTGAATGCACATAGGTGCACACCTGTGTGTATTTGTACCTATCATTTGTCCTCAATTCCTTGTGCAATGCCTTATACACAGAAGCTTATGGAATTAAATCTATCATCTTAAGAAATTTGTGATCTAGGCCAATGAATTTAACCTCTCTAAAAATGAGTAGCCTCATCAGTAACATGGGCTCAATAATCATTGAGATTTTGATATGTAAGATAATACATGTACATTTGACTCTTAAACAGAGGGTTTAAACTGCATCCACTTTGTATGTGGATTTTTTCAATAAATATATGAGAAAATTTTTTGGAGATTTGTGACACTTTGAAAAAACTTACAGACAAATCACAGCCTAGAAAAACATATATATATATACATATATATTCATATTAAAAAACACTTAAGAAAATCATAGATATGTCATGAATACATAAAACGTAAATACTAGTCTATTTTATCATTCATTCGCTACCACAAAATATAAACAAATTTGTTATAAAAAGTTAAAATTTATAAGAACTTACACACACAAACTGTACCATGGTGCCATTTGCAGTTGACAAAAATGTAAACACATGTAAAGAAGCAGTATTAAACCATAACTGCATAAAATTAACTATAGTACATAGTGTTATTGTAATCATTTTGTAGCCACCTCCTTTTGCTATTGCAGTGAGCTCAAGTGTTGAGAGTATTCACTTAAAATGCTGTGTGATGCTAATCATCTCCATATGAGCAGTTGGCTTTCCAGTAAATTACCTATCAGAGTAAAAAGTGATCTCTTAGAGTTCTTACATGTTTTTCATCATGTTTAAGGTGATCCTGCAATCTTTGAATAAAACTATATGAAGTGCTTCTAACGATGCTTGGAAGTGTTCCCAAGAAACAGAGAAAAATCATGGCATTATAAGAAAAACTTGACTTGCTTCATATGTACCATAGATTGAAGTCTAGCTATGTTTGCCTGCCATTGCAAGATAAATGAATCCACTGAGAGAACCAATATAAAAGAAGAAAAGAAAATTTGTGAAGCCATTGCTGCAGTCATGACAGCAGGCATGAGAAACTTACACTTTGGGGTAAATACCTTTTAATCTCATACTGAAAATGCCACTTTTATGCGGGTTCAGTATTGCTATAAGAAAGGGATATCTATAGACTATAATATGATTCAAGAAAAAGTGAAGTCATTATATGACAATTTAAAGAAAAGGAAGGAAAAAGATATAAAGCTGGGAAATTTAATGCCAGCAAAGGATGGTTTAATAATTTTTGAGAAATGTTTGGCTGGAAAAATGTCAAGATAACAGGAGAAACAGCTTCTGCTGACCAAGATGTAGCAGACAAATTCCAAGGCAGCATTAAGAAAATCATTGAAGAGAAAGGATATCTGCCTGAAGAGATTTCTAAAGCAAACAAAAGTACCCTATTCTAATCAAAATATAACAAATAAAATTTATTAGTGAGGAAGAGAAGTGAGTACCAAGATTTAAGGCAAGAAGGGACAAGTTAACTTTACTGTTTTGTGAAACAGAGTGGGTTTATGATTAGGACTGACTTTATCAAAAAAGATGCTAACCCCAGAGCCTTGAAAGGTAAAGATAAACACTGAATAACCATCTTTTGTTTGTACAACAAGAAGGCAGGGATAATGAGAACACCTTTTCTGGAATGGTTCCATCAATGCTTTGTCTCTGAAGTCACAAAGTACCTTGCCACTAAGAGACTGTCTTTTAATGTTATTTTTGATATTGGGCAATGCCCCTGGCTACCCAAAACCCCATAAGTTCAACATTGGTATACTTGTCCCCCAACACAAGGTCTCTAATTCAACCTCCAGATCAGGGAAGTTGTAAGAATGTTTAAGGAGCATTACACATGTCTAAGAGAGAGAACATCATAAAAGTCTGGAAGGACTCCACCATTAATGATGCCATCATTTTTATAGAAAAAGCTATAAAGGCCATCAAGCCCAAATCAATAAATTTGTACTGGAGTAAATCATGTCCAGACATTGTATACAGCTTCACAAAATTTACAAGAGAACCGATAAAGGAAATCATGAAAGAGATTGTGGATATGGCAAAAAATGTGGGGGATGAAGGGTTTCAAGATATGGATTTTGGAGAAGTTTAAGAGCTAACAGAAACCCCATCAGAGGAATTAGCATATGATGAATTGATGGAGATGAGGGTTCCAAACCAGTGCTGGAAGATGAAATAGAAGATGTAAAAGAAGCCGTTCCAGAAAACAAACTGACATTAGACCATCTGGCAGAAGGGTTCTGATTATTTGAGACTGCTTTGGGATTGTTTAATGACATGAAGCCCTCTATGATATAGGCACTGAAACTAAAGCAAATGGTGGAAGGATCATTACTGTATAGAAATATTTTTAGAGAAATGAAAAAGCAAAAAAAACAGACAAGTTATTATGTATTTCTATAAAGTTAGATACAATGTGCCTGCCTCTCTTGCCTCCCTTTCCACCTCCTCCACCTCTCCCAACTCTGCCACCTCTGAGATCAATCCTAGCTTTTCCTCCTCCTCCTCAGACTGCTCACTGTGAAGACAATGAGGGTGAGCAACTTTGTGATGATCCACTTCCACTTAATGAATAGTAAATATGTTTTCTCTTCCTTATGATTTTCTTAACACCATTTTCTTTTCTCTAGCTTACTTTATTATAATTATATAGTATATAATGCATGTAATATATAAAATATGTTATAATTGACTGTTTATAACATCACTTAGGCTTCCGGTCAACAGTAGGTTACTAATAGTTAAGTTTTGACAGAGTCAAAAGATAGATGTGGATTTTCAACTCGGTGGGAGGTCTATAGCCCTAACCCATGCATCGTTCAAGGGTCAACTACATTAATCTTACAATTTTTAGAATTTTTGCACAGAGTAGATATTAATGCCTTTCCATATTTAGTAGAAATATTTTCCTGAGTAATATTTTACACATAAATATTTTCTAAATCATATTTTTCTATGTAATTTTAAACTTTAATTCACTAACAAATACTAGGTTATTTCTTTGTGATTTTGTGTACTTCATTGAAAATTGGGAGGTTATTACCCACATTAAAATCTACTAAATATTCATCTATGTTTTTCTACTCATGTGTGTGCAAATGTTTTCATTTTTATGTATTACTTTGGAAGGATAGGATCTGTGTCTATTCTGCAGTTCTCTTGGCATGACTCCCAGAGATGCCTGGGAAGCTGACCCGTAGCAGTGACAATGCAACGTCTTCATTAAGTCACACTTTCTTGTCTTCATGAGAAAGCAGATAGACTTCATTTTCCAAATCCCTGAAGTTAGGTGGCACTATATGGTTGAGCTAGGCCAAAGGCATGGGGAGTAGAGGGTGAAGAATAATGTATGGCACTTTTAGGTTGCCCCTAATAAAACTTTTGGCATAGTCCTCTATGCTTTCTCCCTCTAGGCCTTTGACAGTTGGCCAGATTGTAAGGCTCTAGGGAGTGGTGGACCCATAGATAGAAGCAGTCTGTATTCCTGAATGCTTGTACACAACAGAGAGCATTGGCTGTCATTGTACTATGATGTGAGTGAGACTGAAGGAAACTAAACATAAACAAAACCCAACTCTTCTCAATTCTCACTAAGCAGGTTGTTATAGTAGTTAGCCTATGTTAATTAATAAATGAACCTTGTTCTATTTCCACTGCTCTAAATCCAAGAAAGTACTTAAATCAGGCTGCCTTGGCCTGAGAAGTCTAAAGGTGAAAAATGAAGTTTGAGTTGTTGACAGAATGTAATGTTCACTTCATTAAGTAAATAATAGCATGTATAACTTTTATGAAAATACATGCCACACAGAAAGGGGTTACTATGTTTCAGTCCTTTGGAAGGTTTTATACATGGTAGATATTAACAATATAACAAAAATTTAATGGAATTGTCTTTCCAACAAATGCTGTGTTCACACTGAATATTATTTTAACTAAACATTGATGTGATGGCTCCCAGCATATAGGTAGAATAACTTTTGTGACAGAACTGCTCCACCTTTATTTCTGTGAAGCTGCACTTGAATTAGAAGGACAAAAGAACTGAGCTAACCCTGATTCACTCAGGTGTTGTCATCTGTAGCTCATCACTCCTAGGTGAAGATTTCTGAAGCTAAAAGCTTGCAATGCTGTACATCCTAGAAAATTCTATTCAGTATTCAGCTATTTATTCTTGATCCTTTGATTCACTAACTTCCTTCTCTCTATCATTTAGGTAAATAAATCTTGTCTGATTTATCCAAGTGGTGTGCAGGGCATCCCTGACAGTGTCTGCACATAATCTTCCCACGATCTGAACATACTATTCACCTATATGAAGACAAGTTGCACACTGACTTAATTTAGGGTGATTTGATTCTGGTGTTTGGTACAAACTAATGACTTAAACTGATACAAGGGCACTCAATTTTGCTAAACAATTTGTTGAAAATTAAATTTATTTCCACAGAAATTTGACGATTGCATTAGATTAAAGGTATTCTCAGGTGCGTATGCTTGAGGATTATTTCTTTCCTAGCCTATTTTTTTATATTTCTAGCCTATTTTTTATATTTAAAACTATAAAAGGATACTCATGTTTTCTGATCACACATATTCTACTTCACAGTCATTACCAATCATCAGAGAAACCACTGTTAACACTTGTGAGTTTTCTTTCCATGTGTTATAGAAAGATATAGCAGAAGACTAAACTATATAGACATGTGTAATGTTACTTTCTTATATCCTAGTGATGATAGATTAGAGTAGATAGTAAAAGAGAGAACGTTAGAAACACTTTTTTACTTTTTACAAAAATAGAATTATGCTATGGAAATTATTCTGAATCTTGATATAGTAACAATTTATTATTTATTTAACACATCTCAATTTATCAACATGAAAAAATTTTACTTTTGTAAATGGTTTGAAAACACTGACATAGTCATGTGCCATACAGATGCAACGATTTTCTGTCAATGGATATTTTGAATGGTTAAGGTTTTATTTTTAAATTATGAAGCAACCTGATACATATTACTGCCACACAAAATCTTTATAGTTGTGTTTTTCCCTAACTGTTTGCATTGTTGAACTATCTCTAACATCTTGAATGCAATAATTAAATTATTTTTATTACTTCTATCTGCAAAATCATTTTAATTTATACATTTATATATATATGAGTAGGCAGTTTCAATTTGCACAGTCCCTATGAGTACTAATTATTTTTGCCATGACTTAGTTAAATGACACCAGTAGCCCCAACGCATGGTACAAATTTCAGTTACCATGGTATATCAACTGTGAGTAACTGCATATAATGTAAACTTGGTTGCTAGCTCTTCAGTTCACAGATCAGTGCATAAATAACAGATGTAAGTCATGACTAATGACCAATCACATCACTTCAATGAAGGTCAGTCAGTAATTGGTCGCTATTAATCTGTTATTCTGCTCCCACACAGACAGAAAACTGTGTAATGTTACTTTCTTGTGTCCTGGTGATAAACCCACATGCCATTTTGCAAAAACAAATAATCAAAAGAGAATTGGCAAACAAAGCTGAAATGCAACAAACAAAAGTAATAATAGTGAAAGTAAAATTTAAATTGAAAGCACATGGAATTATAGAAGAAATAGCTGACCATGTGAATGTTGATACTGTTGCTATTCTAGAGATTCTACAGATGCAGCCAAGGAAACTTAGTTAAGACCTTATTATCAACTTAAGTGAAAAAAGTGATTGTGATCCAAAAAAGTGAAGATATCCAGGGGAATGGACAGAGGCAAAATTTTCCCATTAGCAGAACTCAGAGATATTTCATAATATTGAAATTGCAAACAGCCAAATGGTGGAAGCTTATCCAAATTTAGAAAGGAGTTATATTTTGCCTAAGCAAGGGAACTTGTTCACTCTGTATCATAAATCATATTGTGAGAAATGAAGGAGATCATTATTTAAACTTTATTTTAAACACAGGGAAAATAACACTATCGTTTTCAATGGCTAATATTGAAAATTATAGCATAATGTTAATAAAAATTGATTAGTTTTACTAGTTTTTGTTTTCACTTCTGTACACATATATATGATCAGCAGTTATAAGTTTTTCATGTTTTAAAAAAAAATAAGGGTTACAGAACAATAATCATTTTCCCATTTTTTTATTTTAATAGATTTGTGGGGTAAAGTACAGTTTTGTTACATGATATATTGTATAGATATGAGGTCTGGGCATTTAGCACACCTATCACCCAATAGGTAATTTTTCATCTCTCACCCCCTCCTCACGCCTTTGGAGTATTCAATGTCTATTATTCCATTCTGTATGACAACGTGTACTTATAGTTTAGCCCCCACTTTTAAGTGAGAACATGCGGTGTTTAATTCTCCATCCTGAGTTACTTCACTTAGGGCAATGATCGTCAGTTTCATCCAAGTTTCTGCAAAGGACATTATTTCATTAGTTTTTATGAGGAGTATTCCACATTCCCCACATTTTCTTTACCTAATCATCAGTTGGTGGACATGTGGGTTGATACTATTATCTTTGCTATTGTGAACTGTGCTGTGATAAACATATGCGTGCAGGTATCCTTTGAGTAGATACTTAGGAGAGGGATTCCTGGATCAACTGGTAGATTTATTTTTAGTTCTTTGAGAAATCTCCATACTGTATTCCATACAGGTTGTATTAATTTACATTCCAACCAACTGTATATGACAGTTCCCCTTTCACCACATCTGCATCAGCATTTATTATTTTTTAACTGTTTAAAAAGGGCCATTCTGATTGAGGTAAGGTATTATGTCCTTGTGGTTTTAATTTGCATTTCTCTGATAATTAGTGATGTTGAGCATTTTTAAAATATGTTTGTTGGCCATTTGTATATCTTCTTTTGAAAAATGTCTGTTCACATGACATTTGCATGTTTTTAATATTTTTTATTTTTTTCTTGATGATTTGAGTTCCTTGTAGATTCTGGATATTAGTCTTTTGCTGGATGTAGATAGGTAATTTTTCTCCCATTCTTTAGTTTGTCTGTTTACTCTGTTGATTATTTCTTTTCTTGTGAAGAAGCTTTTTAGTTAAATTAAGTCCCACTTGTTTGTTTTTGTTGCATTTGCTTTGAGGGTCTTAGTCATAAATGCCTTACCTAAGGCAATATTCAGAGGTTTTTTCCTGGTTTTCTTCTAGAACTTTTATGGTTTCAGGTCTCATATCTATGCTTTTAATTAATCTTGAGTTAATTTTTGCATGTGGAAAGAGACAGGCATCCAGCTTCATTATTCTGTGTGTGGCTATCCAGTTTTTCCCAGCAACACTCATCCAATAGGGTGTCATTTCTCTGGTGTATGTTCTTTTCTGTTTTGTTGAAGAACATTTGGTTGTATGTATTGCCTTTATTTCTGGGATATTTTACCACATTCTATTGATGTATGTGTCTACCTTTGTACCATAACTATGCTGTTTTGTTTATTATGGCCATATAATGTAATTTGAAGTCAGATACTGTGATGCCCACAGTTTTTCTCTTTTTGCTTAGGTTTGATTTGGCTATTCACGCTATTATTTGGTTCCATATGACTTTTAAGATTTTTTTTCTAATTCTGTGTTAAATGATTTTGATATTTTGATGAGAATTGAATTGAATCTGTAGATTGTAGCAGCAGGGTCATTTAAACTGTATTGATTCTTCTAATCAATGAGCATGGATGTTTTCCCATTTTGTGTCATCTAAAATTTCTTTCTTCAGTGTTTTGTAGTTATCCTTGTAGAGATCTTTCACCTCGTTTGTTATATGTATTCCTAAGTATTTAATTTTTATAGCTATTATAAATGGGATTTACTTCTTCATTTTGTTCTCAAATTGAGTATTTTTGGTGTACAGAAATGTTACTGATTTTTATACGTTGATTTTACATACTGAAACTTTCCTGACTTCATTTTTCAAATCTAGGAGTCTACTGGAGGAGTCTTTAGGGTTACCAAGATATAAGGTCATATCATTGGCAAACAGGGATAATTTGAATTCCTCTTTTCCAATTTGGATGATTTTTATTTCTTTCTCTTGTCTGATTATTTGGCTAGGGCTTCCAATCCTAGATAGAATCGGAGTGTTGAAAGCAAGCATCCCTGTCTTGTTCCAGTTCTCAAGGAGAATGGTTTCAATTTTTCCCCATTCAGTATGATGTTGACTGTGGGTTTGGCTGTGGGTTTTGGTATCTGAATTTTATTCTTTTGAGGCATGTTCCTTTTATGCCTACATTATTTAGGGTTTAATCATGAAAGGATACAACATTTTATCAAATGCTTTTTGTGCATCTGAGATTATCATATTTTTTTTTGGTTTAAATTTTATTCATGCGGTGAATCATATTTATTGATTTACATATGTTGAACCATCCTTGCATTGCTGAGATGAAACTCACATGAGCATAGTGAATTATCCTTTTGATATGCTCTTGGACTTGACAGGGAAAAACCCCCACCCCAGGGCCTCATGGCTAAACTCACTGTAGATTGGATACTTTTTGAATCCCACTGCTGATTGGATGTTAAAGTTTGTTGCTGATTGGATGTTAAAGCTTGTTGCTGATTGGACACTTTTTAATCCTACCAAGGGTATAAAAACTAGAGGAGAACAAGGAAGCGGGGCTCAGAAGTTGGTGGCATGCTGAGCCTGCTGGCAGAATAAAGGCTATTCTCTGCCACTTGGTTCTTTCCCCGGTCAATCGCTGTAACAAGAGCTGTAACACTTGCTGTTAACACTTGCTGGAACAGAATCAGTTTGCTAGTATTTTGTTGAGAATTTTTGCATCTATATTCATTAGGGATATTGGTCTATAGTTTTCTTTTTTTGTTGCATCCCTTCCTGCCTTTAGTGTCAGAGTGATATTGGTTTCATGGAATGAGTTTGGGAAGGATTCCCTTCTTCTTGATCTTTTGGAATAGTTTCAATGGGATTAGAACCAGTCCTTATTTGAATGTCTGGTAGAATTTGGCTGTAAATTTGTCTGGTCTTGGGCATTTTGTTGTTGTGGTTGGGAGATTTGTTATTAGTCATTCAATCTCATTACTCATTATTAGTCTGTTCAGGATTTCTATTTCTTCCTGATTCAAGCTTAGGAGGTTGTATGTTTCTAGGTATTTATCCATTTCCTCTAGATTTTCTAGTTTATGGGCATAGAGATGTTTACAGTGGGCTCATATGCTCTTTTGTATTGCTGTGGATCAGTTGTAATGTCTCCTTTTTCATTTCTGATTGAGCTCATTTGAATCCTCTCTCTTCTTGGTTAATGTAGCTAAGGGTGTATCAATTGTGTTTATCTTTTCTAAGAACTAACTTTTTGTTCTGTTGACCCTTTACCTTATTTCTTTTGATTCAATTTTATTTAGTTATCTTCTGATATTTGCTATTTCTTTTCTTCTGCTAGCCTTGGGTTTTGTTTGTTTATTTCTATTTCCTCAAGGTGTGATGCTATGTTGTTAATTTATGATGTTTCTGTCTTTTCGATGTTGGCATTTAGTGCTTTAAATGTCCCTCTTAGCACTGATTTTGCTGTATCTCGGAGGTTAAGTTGTGTCAGTATTACCATTTGTTTTGAAAAATTTTTTAAATTTCTATCTTGATTTTTTTTGAAACAGAGTCTTGCTCTGTTGCTCTGGCTAGAGTGGCATCATCAGAGCTCACTGCAACCTCAATCTCTTGGGCTCAGAAAATCCTCCTACCTAAGCCTCCTGAGTAGCAGGGAACACAGGCACGCACCACCACTCCCGGCTAATTTCTCTATTTTTTGTGGAGACAAGGTCTCACTCTTGCTCAGGCTGATCTCAAACTCCTGACCTTAACTGATCTTCCTGCTTCAGCCTCCCAGAGTGCTAGGATGATAGGTGTGAGCCACTGTGCTCAGCCTCTATCTTGATTTCATTCTTGACCCAAAGATCATTCGGGAGCAGGATGTTTAATTTCCATATGTTTGCATAGTTTTGAAAGATCCTCCTGGAATTAATTTCTAGCTTTATTTCATTGTGATCTGGGTTGACATTTGGTATGATTTTGATTTTTAAAAATTTACTAAGACTTGTTTTGTCCCCAAACATATGGTCTATCTTGGAAAACGCTCTACCTGCTGGTGAGAAGTACTTATATTTTGCAATTGTTAGGTAGAATGTGCTGTAAATGTATTAGGTCCATCTGCTCTGAAGTACAGTTTAAGTCCAGTGTTTCTTTGCTGATTTTCTGCCTGGATGATCTCTCTAATGCAGTCAGTAATGTGTTGAAATCCTGCACTATTATCATATTGTCATGTATCTTTTTTCTTACATCTAGTGATATTTGTTTTTTGAGTGTAGGTGCTCCAGCATCATGTGCATACATAGTTAGGATCATTTTTATCTTCTTGTTAAATTGATCCCTTTATTATTTCATAATTTCAATCTTTTTCTTTTTTTAACTGTTTCTGATTTAAAATCAGTTTAATCAGATATAGCTACTGCTGCTTTCTTTGGTTTCCATTTGTGTGGAAAAATTTCCACCTCTTTATCTTGAGTTTAAAAATCTGTAACAATTAAGTGAGTCTCTCAAAGGCAGCTGATATTTGGATTTTTTTTTACCCAGTCTGCCAATGTAAACCTTCTAAGTAAGGCATTTAGCCGGTTTACATGTTCAAAGTTAATATTGATACAAGAGGTTCTATTTTTGTCATGATATTTGTTACCTAATTGCTTTGTATTCTCAAGTGTGCAATAGTTTTTTATAGGGCCTGTGAGTTTTACGGTTTCATGTGTTTTTATGCTGGTATCTACCTTTCATTTTTATGTTTGGAACTCCCATGAGCATTTCTTTTGGGGCTGTTCTAGTGTTCCCAAATTCCCTCAGCATTTGTTTGTCCGGAGGAGACTTTATTTTTATTTCATTTATGAATTTTAGTCTACCAGGTTACAAATCCATGGCTGACAAGTCTTTTCTTTGAGACTATTGAAAACAGGACCACAGTCTCTTCTGGCTTATAAGGTTTCTCCTGAAAATTTTGTTGTTAGTCTTATGGGATTTCCTTTATAGGTAATGAGACATTTTTGTCTTGCTACTTTAAAATATTTTCCTTCATGTTAACTTCAGATAGTCTGATGACTATATGCCTTGGTGTAGACCTTCTTGAAATGTATCTCCCTGGTGTTTATCGTGCCTCTTCTATCTGGATGTCCGAGTCTCTTGCAACACTGGGGATGTTTTCCTCAATTATTATCTCAAATAGGGTTTTCACACTTTTTACTTTTCTTCTTCTCCCTCAGGAATACCTGCTACTCATAGGTTTGCATGTTTTTCATGATCCTATATTTCTTGTAGACTTTGTTCATTTTATGTAATTCTTTTTTTCTTTATTTTTGTCTCACTGGATTAATTCAAAGACCTGTCTTCAAGCTCTGAAATTCTTTCTTTGGCTTGGTCTATTCTATTCTTTAAGCTTTCAACTGCATTTTTTAATTCCACTAATGTGTCTTTCACTCCCAGAAGTTCTGGGATTTTTTTGTTTGTTTTTTAAATATGCCTTTAGTATTTTTTTTATTTATGCCCTTAAGTAGTATTATTTTTGTTATTGTTATTATTGTGTGTGTATTGATTTTCAACTTTCTGTTGGATCTCATTCAGCTTCTTTACAATCCATATTTTTAATTGTTTGTTGTTTCAGAATTTTCATTTTTGTTTGGATCTATTGCTAGAAAGCTAGTGTGATCCTTTGGGGATATCAAAATAGTCCTTTTTGAAATACTTCCAGAGTTCTTTGGCTGGTTCCTTCTCATAGGGAGAAATTGTCACTTATTTTTTAATTTGGTTTTATTAGGATAGAACTATTTATTTATTTATTTATTTATTTTATTTCCTCTTGATGGTGTTCCTGTAATGTTTGCTGTGTTTGTCCGTTCAGCTTTGCCTTTGGGTACTTTCAGGGGTCTCTAGGGCCCTATAAGTTTTCCTTGGATAAAAGTAGTCTACATGCAGGGGCTTTCTCAGAAGGGTGGCTGTAGTAGAGATGTACTTAGCTATAGTTTAACCATCAGTCCAGTAGGTCACACTTATATGTAAGAGCTAGCAGCAGGAGGAGCTGATGGGTGTGTGCTTAGTCTCAAGCTTGCTCAGGCAGTGGGGTGGTCTGTAAATTGTCTGATGTCCTGTGTGCTGTGCTTAGCCCTCGGCAGGAGACAATGCTGGGTTAAAATGGTCTGTCAAGCTCACTCTCCTATACCCCCATGACTAGAGGAGGTACCAATCCTGAGGAGGGTGTCAGGGCAGCTTGTGTTGAATTGCACCAAGGTCTCTGCTGGCAGGCAAGGACCATGAGGAGGGGTGTAGGAAGGAGGGAACTGAACCCCTCCATGGCCTAGACAGGTATAGATGGGATCTGTCTCCCTATCACACCCCTGTCCTACTGCTAATGACTTTTAGTCTAGATACATACTGTTAGTTAACTCCAGGCCAAAATGTAGCTGAGCGACATGGAAAATGTCTGTCCTACAGCTCTCTGCTCAGATGGCCTCAGAGTGAAGTTTCTGTCAGCCCAAAGCAGACAACTTTGAGGCTGGATTATACTCCACTGCAGGAAGCTGCAGCTCGTTAAAGGGAGAAGTGTGGGCCCTGTTCACTGTGCAAGCCCAAGCACATGGGCACGCTGCCAGTGGTGATACAACCACTCTCAAATGCCCTTGAATGACCACCTCCCACTGTAACCATACCAGCCTGCTGCAGGAACAGCCAGGGCTGCATCAGCTGCAGTAGGTGGGGAGAAGAATTAGAAGTCCTACAATGGAGACCCAAGGGCATCGCAGTGTGTTCTACTTTCCTGTCACCTAGGAACAGCCCACCCTGGGCCCTGTGACTGCTGAAGTCTGAGTGGGTCCTGGGGGATGTTTGTGCGGGGTCTAGAAATGCAGAAACCCAAGGGCTGAAATTCCCTGGACAGGGCAGCTTCAAAACCACTATCTCTCCAAGTAGAGGAGGGGGGGAAATGGACCACACCCTTTTTGTAAGCCCAGGCACAGTAAGCACACAGTGGGGAAGCAGCCCCCTACCAAAAGCAGGGGATTGTCCAGCCCCCAATGCACTTGTGCCAATCCTCTGTTTTCCCATGTATTTATAGGATCATTTTGCACTACAATTTGTATAGTCCAGGTGTTACTTTTCTATATTACATAATTTTATAGATGTTTAAATTTTGATCATGCTGTTTCTTTCTGAAACAGAGTTAACATTCCCAAGATAGCATTATCTATTATAACTGAGTGACCAAAAAAAAATTTTACAAATGTACACTGCATAAAAATTTTGCATAAGGAAATGCTGTGTTTTACAAAATAGTAAGCTTATAAAAATTGAGTTGATACCAACATATTGACATATCTTTTTGCATCTCAGTTAGATAAATCCTGATAATTGAATTAATGCTCTTCTGATGATAACTTTCTCATCATACTTAGAGTCTTATAAATAAAATGTCTGTATCAGATTAAGAACTTTTTGGCACTGGCAGTAATATTTGAGACCTGTCTCAAAAATATGCAATTAGACAAAATGTGATTATTTTATTAATTATAGCTTTATTTTATATAATCAGAATAAAAGTAATAAAATTATTTTTAGTCTAAAAATAAAGAAGAGACAAAGAGCAAACACAAACATAGGAGTTTCACTTGTAAATGAAAATAGTATGTATTTAATAAAACTTTACACCAAACTGAGCAACATTGACTAAAATTTTAAATTGTATATTTAATTCAATAATCTATTAAATATAGATTCAAAATCTTATTTTTAGTATATCACCTAATTTCTCTAGGCTGATTTTCACCAATTAAATCACATAATGCAGATTGAATATCCCTTATCTTAAATGCTTGGGATCAGAAGTATTTTGAATTTTAGATTTTTGGGGATTTGGGAATACTTGTATTATACTTACCAGCTGAGCATCTGAAATCCAAAAATCTGAAATATGAAATGCTTCAATAAGCATTTTCTTTGAGCATCATGTTGGCACTGAAAATGTTTTGGATTTTAGAGCAATTCAGATTTTGGATTTTCAGATTTGGAATGCTCAACCTGTAAATCCTAAATGCATTCAAATTATTATTGTATATGCATATTTACACATTACCACTTAGGACTACATGGGAATCCATATGAATATATTGAATATATGCCTTATCTACTTATGTTTCATATGCCCATGTAGGCAGTGAGTATAAATTGACAATCTCTACCAGATATACATTCCCCCAAATCCTGATACAACAAATGTGTTTGATTAATAGGAAATCATTTGGTATAATAACCATCAATATTTTTATTCTTTTATTTATCCTTTAACTTCTTGGTTTTGAGAAATTTTTCAAAACAGGATTGTATTTGTAATCCTTGTAACTATAAAATGTATTTTCTTTAAACTCCTTTAATCTGTGTGAGGTAATATTTTCTATTTCTTGTCATTCTGAAAGATGAAGTTTTGATTTGGAAAGTATAAAAATACCAAAGACATTAATATTCCCTCATGTATTAATATTTCTATCCAATATAATATATGAGTGTGTATGTTATAAAATATGAGTGCATTAGAGGCTACATATATATATCACTGTATTACAAGGAACAATATTTCATTTTACTGATTTCCTATTTATATTATAATTGGTTGACAGAAGTTGTAACAACTAGAATTAATCAATGTGCAGATTTCTTCTGATTACATCAGGTGGTCACCAAATGTTTGGACTACCCTATAGAAATTTAGGGGTTTATTAAGCTTTGCAGGATCCAGAAACTCATTTTGTATTACTGCATTAGTCATTTTATGGTATAATATTAGCAACAATATATTATCTTTGGAGCAGGTTTCACTAGCATCCTTTCTTCTTTTGTTTTGAAAAATTCCAAAATTTGTTAACTCAAAATTTTGTAAGCTTTCTAGGGCATGAGCATTTATTTATATAATGTAGTGGTTTCATTTTAAATTATATTTTCAGATTACTATCTAAACTATGAAGGCAAAAGAATTAAATACACAGTGTTTTATCAAATGATTTCTAAGCTATTAGCCATATAAGTCATAAATTATTCTGGCAATACTTCTAGGATGTCTGATTTTTGCTTTTAACAGAAATATATAGCAACAAAGTAAAATAAATATTTGACTACATTTTAATAGACCTTGTACGGCTATCAAATTTCCATCAACATATGACTTAATAGTGTTAACATTTTTAACCTTGCGAAAGATTTAAAAAATAGATATAATTTTAGTTGAACAAACTACACCAATTATCTGCTTGTCAACAGTTGATAAATCATTTATTTTTCTGGTCCAATGTGATACTCAGTGAGCAATAAAAATGGCTGGTACTAGAATCAAAGTGTATTGCTGTATATCATTCAATGACAATATGGAGTAATTTTCAATTACACTAAGGACAGATTTTTTTTAATTGACTTGACAGAAAGCGCAAGAAAGATTTAAGAAATATCTTGTAAGTGCTGAGCTCAAAACTTAGCACCAAATATCATCGATCTATATTCTACTGAGACCAGAAGATTTCTTCAAAGAGTTACATTGAACTTACTTACATAAGTTATTTTGTTACACATTCTGATGCTGTGTAGTCAAAGTTCTTATATTTCTCAAATTATTGGTATTGTAAATGGTTTCAAATTTTGCCAATGCCTCCATTAACCACCTGCTCACTTGATTAAATTATAATACTGGGAAGCAGAACTCCTTTTATCCCTTGAAGACAAAATATGTCTGTTTTGGTAATGAGTAACATTAGAATTACTTAATGAAGAAATCTTAATACTGCAAAAAATGTGAAAGTGAATTAAAGCACAAATAATGGGGTAATGTTTGGTCATTAAAGGACACTGTTCTAATTAGCATTTCTTTATTTGTTTTACTGTGCTGGAAATGGTCAGGCAGTTAGTTCTGTGATTGCATTACGGCTTTACTCAGCATTAACAAAAAAGGTATAAAATGAGGTGGATATTTTCTTATATTTGCAGTTATGTAAAAAAGTAACAAAATTATAATGATTTTACTTGGAGAGCTATTATAATAAACATGGCTTGTTTCATAGTGAAATATTATGTGTAGATATTGGCTCAAGTTTCTAAAAAATGCTTGAAATATTTATGTGTGTAATTTAATTGTAAAATAGAAGTCAATACTAATCTTTTCAATTGCCGAGGTTCCAACTGCTTTAACAATCAGATCATCTAATATATTTTTTTCTTGACACCATCTGGTCCTTACTTCCTATTAAGTGACTAGTCCTCATTCCAAATCTGAAGTCTGAAAAACAATTTTGCATATATTGCTGCCACAGCGTTTTTCTATTAAAGATAATTGCATAGAACAATGACTACTACTTATGCAGAAAGGTGACGATATGCTTACTGATCCTGATACAACAAAAGCCACAAGGGTACTCCAAGCTGGACCTGCAAGTTTATACTCATTACTTTATAATCACATGCTTAGTACTTTTTCTTAAAGCATAGATTCAGTCTCTTGACTACAAGTTGAGTTTGAGTTGCTGAACTTCAAGTTGAATTCTGTGCTGAAAATAGAAAATTTGTAGGATTTTGTCTTTGCCCTGGAGTACTAGTTGAGACTATCTCATTCCATATGGTGATGTTCCCTTCTTGAGAACAAAGGTGTCTTTCCTGTGTGTGCACTTTGTTCAGAGTCTCTCTAATCTATTCTGACATGTGGCTTAAATTTGAATTCCAGAAAGAAAAAAATAAAGCAGCTTTTCTTAAGCCATGGAGGGGAAAGAAATGCAATTAAAGTCTCCTTATACTTTTCCTGTTGGGAAGTATTTGTCTATAGTATTCATTATTACCAAATGACCAAAAGTAATCTGTTTGAATTTCCTTTTTTATAATAAAGAGAATTATAAACTAACCATATGTCTAAAGTAAAAGCAACTCTCCTAGATTACCAATATAGAAGATTACTGAACATGATATGTTTATCAGGGTATCCTCTTTTGGAAATCATTAGAATCAGCTAGATGTGGCCTCACACTTCAGCTCCATAGCTGTAAAATTTGGGTATATTAATGGGACAGGGGATAGAACACCAAATATCTGTAGTACTGCAGTTTCTGGTTATTTATATTTTTAATATCGTATAGTATCTGCAACATTATTACATTATTTTTTTTCTTTTATTTCAGCATATTATGGGGGTACAAATGTTTAGGTTACGTATATTACCCTTGCCCTACCCAAGTCAGAGCTTCAAATGTGTCCAGACGGTGCACACCACAGCCATCAGGTGTGTATATACCCATGCCCTCAGCCCCCCACCTACCCAACACCTGATGAATGTTATTACTATATGTGCACTTAAGTGTTGATCAGTTAAAACCAATTTGATGGTGAGTACATGTGGTGCTTGATTTTCCATTCTTGTGATACCTCACTTAGTAAAATGGGCTTCAGCTTTATCCAGGATAATAAAAGAGGTGCTAGATCACCATTGTGTTTGTGGCTGAGTAGAACTCCATGGTGTACATATACCACATTTTAATAATCCACTCATGTATTGATGGCACTTGGGTTGTTTCCACATCTTTGTAATTGTGAATTGTGCTGCTATAAATATTCAAGTGCAGGTGTCTTTTTATAGAGTGTCTTTTTTTTTTCTTTGGGTAGATGCCCAGTAATGGTATTGCTGGATCAAATGGTAGTTCTATTTGTATCTCTTTGAAGTATCTCCATATTGCTTTCCACAGAGGTTGTACTAGTTTGCAGTCCCACCAGCAGTGTATCAGTGTTCCCATCTCTCTGCAATGATGCTAACATTTATTATTTTGGGACTTTTTGATAAAGGCCATTCTCACTGGAGATAAGTGATATCTCATTGTGGTTTTGACTTGCATTTCCCTGATGATTATAGATGTTGAGCATTTTTTCATATTTTTGTTAGCCATTAGTCTATCTTCTTTTGAAAAGTTTCTGTTCATGTTCTTTGCCCACTTTTTATTAGGGTTGTTTGATTTTTTCTTGCTGATTTTCCTGAGTTTTAAATAGATTCTAGTTATCAGCTGTTTATTGGATGTGTAACATCTGAATATTTTCTCCCATTGTGTAGGTTGTCTGTTTGCTCTTGTGATAGTTTCCTTGGCTGAGTATCTGCAACTTTACTACATACAAACACTAAATAAGTAAATAACAGAGATTTACTTTCTTAAAAATGAAGGTTGTTTTAATAACAACGAACATACTCTTGTTACAAATATCTAATGATCATTCAGAACACTTTATATTGTTAAAGTCTTTTAATTTTACTCTTTTCATGCAAATAAACTTTCTAGAAGTGTAACATACTATTTAAAAGCATACCTTGGGTGAGGCACAGCAGATTTCAGTATTGTTTTTGCAGACTGTAAACTAGTGCCTATATTTTAATTCTCTGAATAAGGTTTTCTTCTTATCTGTAATATGAAACTAATTATATTTCATGGCATACTGAGAAAAAATAATACATATAAAATATGTTTAGCACATTTAATGTTGTAATCATATGACAGTATTAGTGGAAAAATAGGTTAAAAAAGATTAGACTTTTACTAATATTCTGTTCAAGTGAGTTACAGAGCTTATTAAATAATTTTTTTCCTTTAAATATCTTAGTTAAGTAACAGAGAACTTTACCATGAAATGTTAGCTAGAATTAAAATCAAAGCAAATACTTTCATCTTGCAGAGAATATTGACTATGGCAGACATCATATGGCAGAATTTTATTAGTTACTTCCTGGAGAAGACACATGTCTGTTTCATTGGTCCAGATTCCTTATATATGTTGTTTGATATGTTTTCTATCTATAAATAGTTTGTTTATTTGGCCTGTACTATACTTTTTCTGCACCTATTGAGATCATCATGTGTTCTTTAATTCTTCATTCTGTTAATGTGATATATCTTATTAATTTATTTTCATATATTGAACCATCCTTAAATCCTAGGAGTAAGTTGCACTAGGCCATGGTGTATGATATGATCCTTTTAATGTGCTGCTGAATTTTGTTTATTTTATTGAGGGTTTTGTATCTATTATTGTTAGGGATATTGGGCTGTGGTTTCTTTTCTAGTGAAGTTTTTGTCTGGCATGATATCAGAGTAATGATGGCTTCATAAAATGAGTTTTGAAGTGTTCCTTCCTCTACAATATTTTGGAAGAGTTTGAGAAGGATTGTCATTCATTTGTCTTAACTGTCTGGTAGAATTTACCAATGAAGCCATCTGATCCTGGACTTTTCTTTGTCATTAAGTTCTTCATTACTGAGTGAATCTCCTTACCAGTTATGTTGAAACTTACTATTTCTTTATGGTTTAATCTTTGTAGATTTTATGTTTCCAGACTTATTTATTTTCACATATTGAACCATCCTTAAATCCTTATCCATTTATCCATCCTTATCCATTTCCTCTATATGACAGTTAGGCAGCATATAGTTGTTCATAGTTTTCTCTTATGCTTTTTATTTCTGTGGCATCAATTGTAATGTCTCCTCTTTCATTTCTGATTTTGTTTGAGTTTTCACTCTTTTTCTGATTCTAGCAAGGGTTTATCAATTTTGTTCATTTATTTAAAAAAAAACTTTTAGTCTCAATTTTTTACATTGTTTTTCTATTCTGAATTTCATTTATTTCTGCTCTAATCTTTATTATTTCCTTTCTTATACTATGTTTGGTCTTAGTTTGTTCTTCTTTTTCTAGTTATTTCAGGTATAAAGTTATATTTTTTATTTGAATTTTTTAATGTAAATATTTATCACTATAAACTTTCCTCTTCGACTGGGCTTGTAGCTTCCTATGATTTTTGGTATGTTCTGTTTTTGCTTTTGTTTGTCTCAGCATATTTTCTAATTCCCCTTTTGATTTCTTCTTTGACAATCCACTGGTTGTTCGAGAGTGTATAATTTCCACATATTTGTGAATATTTCTGTATTCTTTCTTTTTTGATTTCTAATTTCATTCCATTGTGGCCAAAAACAATACTTGGTATGATTTCAATCTTCTTAAATTTGAACTAACTTGTGATCTATCCAGGACAATATTCCATGTGTGCTTGAGAAGAAGGTATATTCTGATGCTTTTGTGTGGAATGTTATATATAAGCTTGTTAGGCCAATTTGTTCTAAGGTGTTGTTCAAATGTGCTATTTATTTGTTGATTTTCTGCCTGGTTATTCTATTCACAATTGAAGATACAGTATGGAAGATCCTCACTATTATTGAATTGCTGTCTATTTCCCCCTTCAGTTCTGTCAAGGTTTGTTTTACATATTCAGGTTTGTTTTATATATCTGAAACTGGGTTCCTATATATTTATATTTTTTATATCTTCCTGATGAACCGACACTTTATCATTATGTGATATGGGATAATATATGTCTCTATTTCTTGCAACAGTTTTTCACTTGAAGTTTATTTTGTGTAAGCATAGTCATCCCTGCTCTCTTTTGGTTGCTATTTGCAAGAGATATCTTTTTCCATCCTTTTACTTTTAGCCTATATGTATCCTTAAATCTAAAGTGTAATTCTTATAGACAATATATAATTGGATCCTGTTTTCCTTAATCAATTCAGCCACCCTATGTTTGAGTGATTGGGGAATTTAAACCATTTACATTTAAAATTATTATTGATAGAGAAGGATTTACTATTGTCATTTTGTTAATAATTTTCTATTTGACTTGTAGTTCTTTTTTCCTCTTTTTCTTTCTTGATGTTCCTTTGTGTTTTAATTTTTTTTACTGATATGATTTGATTTCTTTCTCTTTTTTGTGTGTAACTTCTATACATAATTTTATTTGTTCTTAAAGCATCTTACAGGTATAAGTCTATTTTAAGCTGATAGCAACTCCAATTGCAACAAAAAACACACTTTTACTAGCCACCACATTTTATGTTATTGATGTCACTATTTACATTCATTTACACTGTGCACCCATTATCATGTTTTATTTATGGTTATTTTTAATTCTTTTATGTTTTGCCTGTGTACTATAATTAAAAGTCATTTACTTGGCACCATTACAATAATACAGCAATCTGGGTTTGTCTCTATATTTACCTTTAACAATGAGTTTTACATTTTCTTATGTTATCATCTTACTCTTTAGCATCCTTTCATTTCAACTTAAAGAACTACCTTTAGCAGGTCTAGTAGTGTTGAACTTCCTCATTTTTTGTTTGTCTGGAAAAGTCTTTAACCCACTGAATATTCTGAAAATAGTTTTGCCATAAATAATATTCTTAGTTGACAGTTATTTTCTTTCAGCACTTTGAATACATTATCCCAATCCCTTCTGGCTTGTAAAGTTTCTGCTGAAAATCCTGTTGGTCATCATATGGAATTTTAGTTGTATGTGAAAAATCACCTTCCACTGTTGCTTTAGAAATTTGCTATGTGTCTTTGACTACTAACAATTGGATACAATGTATCTCAGTTTGGATATCATACGGTTAACTTTTTTGAGGTCACTTGGGGTTTCTGGATCTGGATGCCAATTTTCTTCCCCAGATTATGAATGTTTTCAGCCATAATTGCTTTGACTATGCTTTCAGATTTTTCTCTTTCTTCTCCTCTGGGATCCCACAGTGTATATTGGTATGCCTGATTGCCTCTCATAAGTTCTTTAAGCTTTCTCTACTCTTTTTTGTTCTTTTTTTCTTTTTGCTCCTCTGACTGAATGATGTCCAATGACCTATCTTCAAGTTCACTGATCCTTTCTTCTGCTTTATCTACCGTGTTTCCTCCAAAATAAGACAGGGTCTTATATTTATTTTTCCTCAAGAAGACACCCTAGGGCTTATTTTCAGGGGTTGTGTTATTTTCCTCTCAAAGCCTCAGCTTGCAGCATGCACAGGATGGCCGGGACCTGACAGAGGGAGCCAACGTTGTTGGTGGGGCTGCCTGCACCTTTCTGGTCACCTCTGGGATAGTAGCTGTCACAGTGAGGCAGAGGAGAAGGGCTGCTCGTCTTCTTTACTGTTCCGTGATGAAATACATGGGGTGTGCAGACACGCTGCGTAGCCACGCCCATCACTAGGTCTTATTTTCGGGGTAGGGCTCATATTGTGCAAATGCTTAGAAATCCTACTAGGGCTTATTTTATTGGTAGGTCTTATTTTAGGGGAAACACAGTAGTATTATGTTGAACTCCTCTAGTGAATTTTTCATTTCGGTTATTATGTTCTTTAGCTCCATGATTTCTGTTTGATATGTTCAAACTGTTTTTTATCGTTGAAATTTTCACTTTCATGTGCATTGTTCTCTGGACCTCAGTGAGCATGTTTAGGATGGTTATTTCGAATTCTCTGTCAGATGAATTATATTTTATTTCATTACAATTTTTTTCTAGATATTTATCTTGTTCCTTTGTTTAGAATATTTTTCTCTGTTCCTTCATTTTGTTTAACTGTCTTTGTTAATATCTGCACATTAGACACAACCGCTACCTTTCCTCGTCTTCACAAACTGGACTTGACCAGGAGAAGATCTTCACTGATTAGCCTGCCCAGAGTTTCTGGGCTCTTCTTGAACCTTTATGTTGGTCTAACCTGCTTTCTTTGTCCTTAGTCCATCCCATACATCTAGAGCAGGGGTCCTCAAACTTTTAAACAGGGGGCCAGTTCACTGTCCCTTAGACCATTGGAAAGTACGCACTGTGGGCGTGGGATGAGTCAGCTGCTAAGCAGGACAGGCAGCAGCAGCAAAAACACCCGGTGGGCTGGATAAATGTCCTGGGTGGGCCACATGTGGCCCACGGGCCATAGTTTGAGGATGCCTGATCTAGAGTGTGTGAGGTCCCATATATTCTTTGAGACAAATGAGACTGAAGATATTTCTTCAGGCAGCTCCCAGAAAACTTAAATTCTTGAATGCTCTATCCAATTATTTCTCTCCCCAGCAAGAAACTGAGATTTGGGGTTTTTCATCTACTTGCTCTTTGCTGAGCCAGGGGTATGGTTATGGGGCTATGGTGACTGCCAAACTCATTGGCATCTCTGTTCTTCCTGGCTTTAGGCATCTTGATTATGTCAGGTCCCACGAGCACTCTGAGGTGGGCCAAAAAGAAGCCAGTTCTCTGGACAGTCCCCCCAGATATACTTGTGTCTCTCCCCAGGGAGAAGTCAGAAACTTATGGGTTTGCTCACAATCATATGGCACTGAGCTCAGGGAAGGGCTTTGAAAATAGGGTGCCTCAAATTTCTCTGCTGGCTTCAATGTGAGTAGTTTGCACTCACCCTGGTGATAGGAACCTCTATGTTTGTTTCTGGATTTCTCAGAAAAGGAAGTTGCCCATGAATTCATGTTGAATTACTGTATTTGTGTGAGTAAAGAGGGCATAGGTTTTTCTATTATGCCATATTTATGGCATCATTCCCCTTCAAATTAAGTTTTAAAAGAACAGTTTGAGACGCAATAGCAGGAGAAATTTGTATTCACCCACTCCCAATGTGTTATTCCCTGATTTGCTGATTCATCTGATAAGCAATCACAATATCATTAACTCATTCAATAATAAAAGATGAGACCTGTAGTCTTTACCAAAGACATTTCTTTTCTTGAATAGCTGTTCTTTAAAATGTTGAGTTTAATGAATCACTGAAAACACGTCATCAAATGTTACCAAAAACACTGTCATTGATCTTAGTTTTGATCCAAGGGATGCAAGCTTATTCAGGCAACAAATTTGGAATGTAACATTGTTCATTCTGTCAGTGGCAACTGTATCTTATTTAAGGTATAGGTACAGATAAAGGAAGAGCTACCAAACTCCAGGTAAACCTAAACAAGGACTAACAATTTCAAAAATCAATGCAGATTCTTTATAGACTATGACTCACAATTTTCCATCCAGAATGACATTAATTTAGACTTAGTAAATTTTTATGAGTAATTTATGAAATTTCTACCTTATTGTATAACTCAAGTGATTTCTTGAGGTTAACTAGAATTATGTGCAGGCACCAGTATAGAGAATCAAGAAAAATAACGAAATAAGAAAAAATGTTCTAAACAAAGTAAATGAGTACATAGTGTAGTCCAGTGCCACTAAGAAGTTACATATTCCCCAGGAGGCTGGTCATCTCATAGATAACTATCTTGGAAAAAATTTAAAATGCTAAGCAATTAAAAAGTTTTGTCATTGCCAAGGATACTTCAACTAAAATGAAGACTGAAGAAGATATTTGCATTCTAGTATTTATACTCATTGTAGGAGAAGGTTATATCATACTTAATTTTCTCCATGATTTTTAATAAAAGTGAAAATTTAAGTGAAATAAATGTGTACTATTGTACTTTAAATTAGAAAGAAGATTGTAGATTTTTTAAAAAAATTATCACTAAGTTTACTTACAAAAACAGAGGCTAAATTCTATTTGAATGACTTGTAATTTTCTGGCAATAGTAACAGATTTTTTGCTACCATAATACCTCTATCATAAAGCTTACTTGAAGGTGAGTGGGTGTTGTTATTTATGTGTTGAAATAATGTCATCTAGTAATTGATGGACGCCCTACAAATCTAATATTTCTTTGTCAATCTTGGTAACCCCATACTAAGATTTTTCATGAAAACTTTCTTAGGTCAATTATCATTTTATCAACATGTTTAATATATGAAGTCATATATTCAGGGACCATAAAGATTACGAGTGATTTCCATGATTAATATGAATGTTTAACATTTTATTACAACTCATCAGTTAAATGAAAGATTCAGATTGTCATCTACTTTGGGTAAAAAGGCATTAAGTCATCTATGAAGCATTATTTATTTCTGCTTGAAATAAATAATCCTTAATAGATGTCATGTTATTTAAATTGGCTAATGCACACACAGAAACACAGAAACACACAGAAGCAAATGAGGAAAGCTCCAAAATGTTATAGAAAATATCTTACATTGGTAGTGGTTTCATGGCAGAAAGAAATGAATAAAACTATAGTCGTGTACCATAATGATGTTTCAGCCAATGATGGACCACGTACACAATGGTAGTCCGTTAGGATTAGGAGGGCATTATTATCATAGGAGATGACAACTCCATTCTTGCCATTGCCCTTGAAGACCTTCCAGTGATACAAGAGGTGGAAGAGAGTAATATTGATGATTTTGACCCTGTGTAGGCCTAGGTTAACGTGTATGAGGAGTGTTAGATATAGCACTGGTCTGTATTGCTCTGTCTGGGTAATTCTGAGATCTTGTATGGGAAGCACAATTACCTATTGAGATCTAAGTTGAATTCCTCAGGAATACCTTTATCAGTGGCTATAATAATAAAAATAAGCTTTTATTTGTCTATAAGCCAATCTCAGGGTTATCTCTCTATTAGTTTTTATCAGCAAGGAATGGGAATATGGCTAATCATTCCCACCTAATTTAGACAATAAAGATAGGTGTTGATGTTTTCCCTCTGCTAAGTGAAGTATCCCAAGAATGGAAAAACAAGCACCACATGTACTCACCAGCAAATTGGTATTAACTGATCAACACCTAAGTGAACATATAGGAATAACATTTATTGGGCAGCAGGCAGATGGGATGGGGGGAGGGGATGAGTATATACATACATAATGAGTGCGATGTGCACAATCTGGGGGATGGACATGCTTGAAGCTCTTTCTCCAGGGTGGAAGGGGGAGAAGGCAACACACAAAACCTAAACATTTGTACCCCCATAATATGCTGAAATAAAAAAAAGATATTTTCCTGCTGGATTGTTTTTATTTAAAAAATTGTTTGTTTTATCTCCTTTATATAGCATGCTTCCTTCCAACACCAAATAAACATTTTATAATAAACCACTAAAAGCTGATTGAATATTTGTGCACATGGTGGAATTTATCTAACACAGGATTTTTCAATAGCAGCACTATTGGCATTTTGAATTTGTTATTTCGTTTTTATAGGAGGCTGTCCTGTGTATCATAAGATATTTAGCAGCATCCCTAACTTTTACCCACTAGATACCTGTAGGATTAATCCCCTTAGTTATTAGAATAAAAAATATTTCTAGACTTTGCCAAGTATAACCTGGGGGCAACATCACCGCTGGTTGAGAAGCACTGATCTACAGTGATATTGGAAACAGCTGGCAATAGCTTTGTAAAGTCCACAAATGTCACTACCAGTAGGGGTTTTCATTCGAATATTTAGTTTCTCTAGGGAAGACCTGGCCTTGGCACAATCCATCCTCTTTCTGATCCTCAGATATTTTCATCTTATAATCTTTGTCTCTTTAAAAATTACCTTACTGTCATTTTCAAGGTGTATTGACCAGAAAAGGAAGCAAATGTGTAATATAATGTGGGTTAATTTGCAAGTTTAAATACAATCCAAGCAGAATTGTTACCCCAAAACAGCACAATCTAGGTTATTTGAATAAATAACCAATTATTCACATAAGAAGTACTTAATGTTTAAAATTTGCAAAATTTAATGTTATCTATGAGACTCTAGAGAAGTAATGACATTAATCTCAAGTATATATTATTCAGATTCAGATTTCAGGATTAAAAGTGACTACAAATGTTTCTTGGTTTAGAAAAAACATAGATATTTTAAGATTATATGAGAAATCCAATTTAACTTAAAAAGAAAAAACCCTTGAATCTCTATATTCAATCAGTCTGAAACGGCCTGTTCATTTTCTTATTGATATATAGTTTGTGACATACCCTATCCAAAATGCCTAATAGAGTCTTCCAGATACACATAACTAATTTCAAATACCTCCTATGATGGGGTGAATTGTGTCCCTTCAAAATTCATATGTTGAAGTCCTACCCCTAGTATCTCAGAATATGACTGTATTTGGAGGTAGTGTCTTTAAAAGAGCAATTAAGTTAAAATAAAGTCACTAGTAGGCCCTGCTTATAAGAAGAGGAGATTGGATGAACACACACATAGAGGGGAAAATCATGTGAAAACAAAGGGAGAAAACTGGTATCTGCAAGCCAAGGAGAGAGGCCTCAGACGAGGGTAACCCTGACAATGCACTTCTACCTTCTGGAAACATGAGACAATAAATTTCTGTTGTTTAAGCCACTTAGTCTGGGGTATTTTGTTATGGCAGTCCTAGCAAACTAATATACCTCTTAAAACCTCACTTAAATGACAGTGAAGAGAGAAAACAGCATAAACCTACAAAGAAAGCAAAGGAGACAAAAGTAACAAAGGTCACTAAAATGCCACTAAAGACAATGGGGGGCCCTGAAAAACACTAATCACATCACAGATCTTTGAAAGATTTCAAGAATCGCAATGGAAGTGGAAAGGCGAGTGCAGCTGAAAATAGAAGGAGAGACCTAAAGCCTGTAAAAAAAGCAAAAGCTGTAATATGGCATTCAAAAAATATCAGTAATGTGCTTACTTAACATGCTAGAACAACCCCAGACTCTCAACCCCCCTCCACTCCCACATCATGATCCCATTTTACCCTATCAGAAGACTGGGAGGCGTTAAACCAGGAGATTATACTCAGGAGCAAAGGCATTAAGATGTTTGCTATGAAGACAAGAGAAATAAGACATCCATTCTAAGTGAGACCTCCTACCCTCTACTCTCTCCCCTGCTCAGCCCTTTCTATCACTGTCTCTCAGAATAATGGCTGCCAGGTATGCTACTTAGTCATGATATTGGAATATTTATCCTTGAGTAAGTAATAAAAATACTTAAAAAATAATCTATATTTGCATTATGTGCTACACATGTATTTCACTATACATGTATTTATATTGCTACTCATATTTATCTATATTATTATGAGCTATGCATATATTTCTTAAGTTAAACATATAATAATTATTAACCTTGGTAACAATTTTATGACTTAAATACTGTTACTACTATTTTATGTTTTTCCCCAATATAATGAAAGTTCCAAGAGGGCCAACAATTGGAGATTTAGCCATTTTTTCTCACTGATATAGTTCCAGTATAAAAATGCATGTCCCACAATAGTAAGATCTTAATAAATATTTAATGAATGAATACTTTAATTTTTATTTCATAGATGAGAAAACTAAGGCATATAGAGGTTAAATAATTAGTGTAAGCTATAAAAATAGTTGAAAGTCATTCTTAAATCTTCTGACTCCCAAAAGACTATAGATATTAATAGTTGGGATTCTTTCCCCAAAGAGCATATCTTCATTACCCACCACTCTATGAGATATACTCATGGATTTTTTTGTTGTTTTATATTAAGTTATTATCTAGATGAAGTAAATTTTACCTACTTTACATGTACAGGTCTATGAACTTTGCCAAGTGTTTACAGTCATGTAAACTCCTTCCACAGTGAAGACAGAGAACATTCTCACTACGCAAAAAAACCCCTCATTTGTCTGTTTATAATCAAACCCCTCTTACTCTACCCCCAGGTCTTGGGAACCACTGTTCTGATTCCTGTTTCTATACTTTTCCCTCTGCCAGAATGCAATATCAATGGAATCATAGACTATATAGCCTGTATGCCAAGTTTCTTAACATGTTTTCTAGTTTCCTTCTTTTTATTTTGCTAATGTACCAATATTTCATTCTTTTTTATTGCTGAATACTATTTTATTATAAGAATATATCACAGTTTGTTTTTTAGTTTTTGGCAATTATAAATAAATTGGCTATAATCATTGGCATGCAAGTTATTGTGTGTGCATATGTCTTTATTTTTCTTGGACAAAATATCTGGGAGTATTGGATTGCTAGATCATATGTTAAGAGAATGTTTAATTTCACAAGAAACCGCAGAGCCATTTTTCAAAGGGGCAGTTCTATAATATCCGCGTTGCCACCAGCGTTGCAGGAGAATTCCAGGCAACTTTTCCTAGCACTTCCCCAGCAATTAGCATTTACAGTGCTTTTCTTTTCCCTTTATTCTGCTCATCTCTTCCCTTTCTGTTGTCAATTTTTATGTTTATAGTCATGTCACGTTGTGATTTTAATTTGTATTTCCCTAATTATGCATCTTTGCATGTGTTTATTTGTCATCCCTACTCATCATTGTTTTATTCAGACAAACCTAGGTCTGAATCTCTACCCTGTGTATGTAAGAAAATCTTTATTCTTGCTCAGTTTATTTACTTTTAAAATGCAATAAAATGTTTTTATCAGAAATAGGCTGGTTCACACACACAAAAATGTCTATCCTAGACCATGATATTTCTGCTAAACTTATCTGATATGTTACCACTCAGTTGAAAAACTATCAATACCTCCTTACTGCCAACAGGACAAACTATGACTTAAGCCTGTTCTTAATTTACTTGGCAGACTTTGCTTTCTCCAATCTTACTTCTGATTAATCACATTATGCCCAAGTTAGGAAGTATGACATAAAGCTTTTTTATTATTATTACACTCTAACATATTTGCCTCTTCATTTCTGTACTTTACTTGTTTTCTCTTCTAATATATATGTACATTTCTCATGTCTCTGAATCTCAGAAACTTTTAAGTTTTATAGCAGCAGAGACTGTGTCTGTCTTACTAACCACTACGTATGTCTCTGGAACCTTGAGTAGAGTGTGGCAGTTGTTACACGTTCAATTTACTGTTGAACGAATGAAGGAAAGAATATACTCCACTAGCATCACTTTCTTATTATTCACTTTCTGCTCTACCTTAAAAGTATTTATTTTTCTCTGATATCTAATATTATTTTATTGACTTTAACTCTCATTTACTGCAACAGATTTAAAAAATCTTTAATAGCATTAGGTTTCTCAAAATGACATAGAGTAACTATATTTCAGCTACAAGCATTCATTTTCTGTTTCTTCAACTAGATTGAAAGTTGTGTGAAAACAAGAAAAAATTATGTCAAATACCTTGAAATTTTTGGACCCTCAATAAAAGTACAATGAAGAAATTTTTCATGTCTTACTGAAGAGAATAAAATATAAACAATGATATAGGTTAGCTTTCTTTATAAAAATAATAAGATTAAGGATATGACTTAGAGATCACAGTACTTACAGACAGAATTATTGATTATCACACATTATTGATAAATAGGCAAAAAAAAGGAGAGAGGAATATAGTCATTAAAGAAAAGAGAAAACTCTTTCCAGTGGGCAAAGAAGATGTAGGAAGAAAGAAAGTTTTGGAACAATCAACCAAAACACACTGTTGAGTAAGAATTTATAATGCATGGAAACAGACTTTTTAGCATTTATTCTTTCTCATGTCTGTAGACCCTTTTTCTTTGAAAACGAAAAGAAAAATTGTACTGATATTCAGATCAAATTACAAAATACAACAGAACATAGATTTCCAGTAGTTATTTAATAGATGATGCAGTTGAATATCCCTTTCTTCACATTCAATGTACATTCTGGCTTCTTGCCTCTTATAAATTAATATATGAGTTTTTCTTTAATAAGTTAACCAGAGGAAGTAACTTTTTAAAAACCCTTTATCCACCAAGCTATTAAAATACCATAGCTGATCTGGAATATATGCATCCCAGGGATTACACTCAATTTATTTCTACTTGATTGTGCTTTGAAAATGACTGCCCGCTGTGCACACCCTGTCAAACCTAATGATGATAAGCCTGTTCCAGGAATCCTTCAGATTGGCGTCCTTTGTGTCTCCAGGGGCCTCTTAATGTTTTGTTAAAAGCACATCACCAGTGTGCTTACTTTGATTGAAATTGCCACAGTGTATATGGTTTTACAATGATTTTTAAATTATAAAAGGTATTTTTATATAATTGTGAACATTATACTTGACCCATAATTATAGAAAATTTCAGATGTGTATTTCAATCATTATGGGTTTCACATGAGTTGAACCCTTCTTTATCTATCAAACCCACACAGCAGGTTTTCAAGAACAAATTTTGGACAATCTCACATTGAATTTTTTCATTACATATATCATAGCATGTTTATGTAGCTGAAATATTCCACAAAAGGCTATGGTCAAATAATTCAAGCAACTTTAAAGTGAATTAAGTTTATAAAGTTCACCAACCATATAAAATGAGAAGTGGGCACAATTTTCATCAGGAACCATACTGTCTGGTCTGACATACTTACTATCTTTCTGACTCAGGAGACTTGCATCAAACATTCAAAAGGGAAACAGTAAGGGAGATGAAGAAGGAATCAGAAATTATTATTCTAACTCAGAGAACCCTTAAATCTTTACAAAAAAGAGATCTCAGAAAAAGAGATCTGCTGCAAACATTTAACTCTATTGGCCAAATTTCACAGTCTTCTTATCTCAAATAGGGATAAAATGTATTTGGCTTAACTGCAGAAGTTTTCTCAGTCATGATACTTGAGATGATTAATAATTCAGTAAGTATGAGAATACAGTAGAATTAAAATTGAAGTTGGACTGATTCTAAAAATGTTATCATCGTGTTATATGAAAGGACAGAAGAATAGCACTCCCCTTGACAAAGATGGAGGAGGCTCTTGGGCCTGCACAACACAAATATGGTTAAAAATGTTATCAGTTACTCCTTTTTTTCTTTGTTCAGAAAAAGAAACAAAAAAGAGACACATTAATAGTAAACTGAATAAGCTGAGTACTGACAAAAAATCCTGGAGTCTTCTTCTATCCTTAAAAATTTCTTCCCAGTTTCTAAATTAACACAACTATTTTGATCTGTCCTCACTGATAAGAGGTAAATTAATTAGTCTAAGTACAGGTAATACTCAAAGGTATTGCAGGTTGGGTTCCAGATCACTGCAATAAAGTGAATATTGTAATAAAGCTACTCACACAAAATTTTTGGTTTCCCAGTGCATAAAAAAGTTATGTTTACAGAGGCTGAACTAGTTTGCAGTCCCACCAGCAGTGTAGGAGTGTTCCTATC
>VBSM01002937.1:24595013-24621088 GCA_008086735.1 Cheirogaleus medius
CCCGGCTGCTTCTCCTCCCCTAGGAGGCACCGGGTCTCCCGGTCTCCACACGCGTGAACTCACCCCCCGCTGAGGAAACAGTGGTGTCTTCGCGGTCTCTGTGACCCGGTTCCGAGTGGGCCCCGGGTCCGGGACACCCGTCGGGAACGCCGACTCCTCAGGCCGCGCCTCTAGCAAAGCGCCAGTGTTGAGGTCTGCGGACTTCAGCTGACCTTTTTTTGATTTCTGAAGTTTATCAGTTAACAGCTGTGTGATCTTGTCCAAGTCACAACTTCAAATTCTCATTTTTTTGTATGTGTAATTGAGATGGTGTAGCATGTCAAAACTTATATTTAACAGGATTTTGAATACTGAGGATTAATTGGGACAATTCATATTAAATATTGAGCCTTTTACCTGGCACAAAGAAGTATTGATAGATAATAATTCATATTTGTTATTGATGCATTAGATAAACAAATATGGATAATAAATTACGTTTGAAAATGTCAAAATCGCTACTAAAAAGGAAAAATTATCGATAGAGTGGTCTTCCCCCAGGAGATTTGATAAATAAATCTTATTGTAATATCTAAAACATTTGCAAAGCCAGTGATTACGTTTATCTTATGCTTGGGCTGTCATCTTAATATTATGTTCATTTTCATTCTTAATATTATTATCATAATTTATCATGGATCCTCTCACAAATGTCTTAAGCAAAGGTAATTTTAATTCCTGGCTGAGAAAATTTAAAGTATTTAGAAATGTATATAATCACTTCTGGAATAAATGTTCTCCTTGGTGAGCAAATTCTTGTAGAAATATAAATAATAATTATTTTTAAATGCTCTGAAAACACAAATATTACAATTTTGAACATAAATCTATTTTCTTCTCTAGTGTAACAGTACCATAAGAATTGAATAAAATGTATTTTCCATTTTTAGCTTGCTTTTTTATCTAGTCATTGAACATTTAACTTATTTAAGCAAGCACAGTCTGAAATATAGGCATGCCATTATAAATAATACATGGAACACATTTTTAAATGACATTTCACAAGTTAAGTCAAAGAGGTGAAAACATTAATATATAAGCAGATTGACATTATGAAAGTACTTCTCACCTATGACATTAAATACGTTTAGAGAATTGTAAAGGATAAAGGAAGAGAATAGCTGTGTAATTAACTTGAATTTTTAAAAATTATAACAATGGCTTAGGATAATTACTCACTGACACCTAGAAATAACAAATAAGATTATTTTCATGAGATCATAATGAATGAAAAAAAAAAAGATGTTCAATTTGAATGATACACACTATGAGAGAAGAAAGAAAAGTAAAGAACTATAGAAACCCGGATATTAAATGAAATGAACTGGATATATTTTTTTCATTTGTAGATAAATGTTGAATTTTTCATATAGCTGGAATAAATCCTTGCAATAATGAATTTTCAAATAACAAATGGAAGCCCTGAACTCACTGCCAAACTACAATATAGGCATACTGAGCTGAATTTTTCTCATGAATGATTCTTTGAATTTTTACATCATTACCTCTGTGCTTTGTTTGTTTGTTTACATCTATTCTTTCTATTATTCTATTGCAATGCTGAAAACACCACTCAACATATTTCATGTTTCACAATCTACAAAGGTAATTGTTTTCCTAAAATTCTCTTACAAAAAGAAAATACAGGCTTCTGTATCTGCATATTCTTGAGTTAAGAAGGTGCTCCATGGCTCACATTTCTTTTATCATTAGGAGAAAAGAGTTACTTAACACCAATTTTCAGTGACTTTATTAGTAAAAGAAGTATTTTTATATGGAAAAATCATAACTTTATCTTATTTCATATGTAAATGAATATAATGGTATAAAATATTTGCCACTTGTCCTGGGTTGAATATGAAAATGATATGAATCCTTTTATCAACAGTGTTGTTGTTCAGTTGGTGATTTATTTGAAGAAAGCCTTTTATTAGAGAGATAATAACCATTTGATATTCTTGATGAAATGACATAGTATAAATTTCTAGAATGTGAGTCATGTTTAATGTAAATTAAAATCCTTCAATCTCAATTTAATAGTGTAATTGACTAGGTAAATTAACACTGTGGTCACCGAGAGAATTACTCTGTTTCATGCAGTCTAAATGTTAAATCTTAAATTAAGTAAATACCTATACGTGTCTTATTCATTTTTCTACTTTCAATTTCAAATTGAGATTTTTACCTATCTCAAATAATGCCATTTGTAATATGTCAATAGCTGTATCATTATATGTGAAGATATAAGATTTATTTTTCTCAAAAGATAAATTGGAGGCCAGGCGCAGTGGCTCATGCCTGTAATCCTAGCACTTTGGGAGGCTGAGGCAGGTGGATTGCTCAAGGTCAGGAGTTCCAAACCAGCCTGAGCAAGAGTGAGACCCCATCTCCACTAAACAATAGAAATAAATTAATTGGCCAACTAAAAATATATAGAAAAAATTCCACATGCCTGTAGTCCCAGCTACTCGGGAGGCTGAGGCTGAAGGATCACTTGAGCCCAGGAGTTTGAGGTTGCTGTAAGCTAGGCTGACCCCACGGCACTCTAGCCCAGGGCAACAGAGTGAGACTCTGTCTCAACAACAACAACAAAAAAAGACAAATTGGGTCAGGAAGTTTAGAAAGAGAGGAGGACGCTTTTGCAGGATTTGCTTTGCAATCAACCATATTGCTTGGGAGCAAAAATAGCACGAAGCATCTACATAAAAATGTGAAAATGAAATGTTCTATTATATGACATATTTTAATATTTATATTGTATGGTATTTTAGAAACTCAGAACAAAATGGTAAATAACAATTTCTGCCCTCATGCAATGAGAAAACAGACACAATAGATGATTATGACACAAATTTTTTTTGTTGTTCTATAATAGAAGGGAGAAAAGACAGTTAAAGACAGAGAAAAAAGCAGAGAAAGACCATGTTTGTAGCATGAAAAAATTCATCCAAACTTTAAAATGCTGATATTATTTCATGTTAATAAAGGAAATTTACTTGTCTGAGAGTGATAATTTCATGTCAAAAAACATTTCAGCTTTTAGAACAAAAATATTATTAAGTCATGGTCCACATACTTGAACAGTTCACAGTGTATGAGGGACATAAACATAAATAAATAAAAAGGCAATATTAAACAATAATTTTATTGCAAAATTACAAATAAAATACCAGGAAATATACAGGCTAGAGTGGATAAATCTACCTGAAAGACTAAAACAACAACATTTTTTGGAAAAGGTAATAATTGAGTTGATTCAGGATTTTTTAAATCACATTAACTTTCAAAACTCAATTACTATTTTCCCTACTACTTACCTGTCTTTCTCAAGAGTGGTAACAATTATTTTGAATTTTCATATATTAAAGTTAATAAAATAAGTTATTTGTCTCACTATATCTTCAATAAAGTTCTGAAAGATAGGACTTGACAGCATGAAACTGAGATTTAAAAAACATTCTGAATGGCTTGTTTCTGAATATTAAAAGCCCATAAAGTTAACAGATAGACTTTGAATAAACATATGAATGATATTTATAGTAGGGTAATGTAAGTATAAATATTTTATATATTTTAATTTCAATATGATGCTTTATTATGAATCTATAGTTGATAATCAAATTATCAATCATATTGTTTCATGTATTTATTCCTGGATATTACAGGGGTACACATTTTGGTTACATAATTTGCTTTTGTACAGTTTGAGTCAAAGTTACAAGTGTGCCTTTCACCCAGATAGTGTGCATTGTACCTTTTAGGTGTATATTAATTCATCCTCTCCTCAACCCTCCCACCTACTTTCTTTTTGATGAGTCTTACTTCCATGTGTGCATGTAAGTGTTGATTGATTAGTCAACCTTAGTATTGAGAACATAGGATGTTTGTTTTTACAGTTTTCCAATAATTCACTCAGAAAGATGGTCTCCAGTTCCATCCAGGTTGTTACAAAAGATACTAGATCACCATTTTTATGGCTGAGTAGTACTCCAGGGTATACATATACCACATTTTATTAATCAACTCATGTATTGATGGGCACTTAGGTTGTTTCCACATCTCTGTGATTGTGAATTTTGCTGCTATAAACATTCGAGTATAGGTGTCTTTTTTATAAAATGCATTTTTTTACTTTGAGTAAATACCTAGTAGTAGGATTGCTGGATCAAATAGTAGGTGTGCTTTTAGTTCTCTGAGGAATCTTCATACTACTTCGCATAGGGGTTGCAGTCCCACCACAAGTGTATGTGTTCCTTTCCACATCTACACCAGCATCTGTTGTTTTGGAGCTTTTTGATAAGAGTCATTCTCACTGGAGATGGGTACTATCTCATTGTGATTGGTTTGCATTTATCTGATAATTAGAGACACTGAGCAATTTTTTTTATGTTTTTGGCCATTAGTCTATCTTTGTTTGAAGTTTCTATTCAAGTCTTTTGCTCTCTTTTTAATGGGTTGTTTGATTTTTTCTGGCTGATATGCTTGAGTTCTTCTTAGATTCAGGTTATCAGCTCCTTAATCAGATGTACAGCAGGCAAATATTTTTTCCCATTCTGTATGCTGGCTCTCTGGTCCCTCTTGGCACTCTGCCACAGGATGAGAGCCTTGTGTCCTGCTGCTGTCTGGAGGCACCAGGTGGGGGCAGTGGGCTCCAGGCCTCCCTGGATTTGGTCAGTGCCACCAATCTCTCTTCTCTATCCTCCACTTTCTCAGCTTCACAGCTCCTCTCGGTGGGTCCACAGACTCCTCTGCTGTGTCTCCCGGTGGTCCACATCCGAGCAGTAATTAATTGCTCTCCACTCTCCTCAGTCCAGCCTCTTCTCTTCTGCTGGGATAGTCCCACAAGCTGCGTCTCTAGTCAGCCACCTTGGTGTTCCTCTGTTTCACCCATTTATTGACAATTCACATTATTTTTTGGTTTACAACACATATTGAATTCTTAGGCTTCCATTTAAATAAAGATAAAGTCTACAGATGATCTTGAAACTTGCCTTACTATTTTATATTTCTATGTATAAATAGAGGTTGATTATCTAAATTGATGAATTATTCTCTTTGTCTCCACTAAGTCAAGATATTTCCAGCAGGGATGGGGAACCTCCAACCTTAAGGTGAATTGTGGCCTTCTAGGTCCTTAAGTGTAGCCTTTTGACTGATTCCAAATTTTATAGAAGAAATCCTTTTATTAAAAGGGGTGCAGCAGATATAGATGAAACTTTTCTTGCCTCCCTTGGTGCTTATAAAACAACAATCTTGAAATCAGAAGGCTGCAGGCTTCCCACCCCTGCGTGAATTATTTCTCTTGAGAAGGGAAGGATGTAATTTTGGTAACCCATATCTGTATACTAGTTATTCCTATATATTTGTGTAGATTATTAATTAACTTTAGATAATGCATAATGATTCAACTTCCATTTGAATGTTTCTATTTCATAGAGATTTTCTTTAATAATAAAAGTCTGCAGTTTTAATACTGAATGCTTATGCAGAAAATGCATTAACAGCACCAACATACACTCATGCAAATATATATCTATGAGTGTGAATATATACACGCACACATACATATAAAATTGGTGTGTATGTGTATATATATTAATTATTAAAGGGTGCTGAGGTAACCAAGATTGGACAGGACAACATTTAAAAGAAACCACAGAATGAAGAGCTGACATTCTGCAATAGTTTTCTTCTAGGGCTTGCCAACAGTAAATATGGGGCAAAATTGTGATAACTCATGTTTTGCCCAGGAAATAGCTGCTTGTATGTTTGAGTTTAAAACCTTGATTTCATTATTTATTTCACAATTGTTTCTTCTTTCATTTCTTATTTTCAACCAATCAATTGCTCCATTTATTTGTTAGTTACCCATACTTTCATTATTGTTTATTGGTTTCTGTATTAGTTTCCTGTAGGTTCTGTAACAAATTATCACAAATGTAGTAGCTTAAAATAACAGAACTTTATCCTTATAGATTTGGAGGACAGAAGTCTGAACTCAGTTTCACTGAGCCAAAATTAAGGTGCCAGCAGGACCTTTCTCCCTTAAGAGCCTGTAGAGAATTCATTCCTTGCCTCTTCCATCTTCTGGTGACAACATTGCTGTATTTATGGCTACATCACTGCAAATTTCTACTTCTGTGGTCACATTGCCTCCTCCTGTTCTGTGTAAAATCTCCCTCTGCCTTGTCTTATAAAGGTCCTTGTAATTGGATTCAGAGCCCACTCAGGTGACCCCACATAATCTCTCTAAGTCAAAATGCTTAGTTTAATCACCTCTGCAAAGACCTTTTTTCCTTATAAGGTAACGTTTTTAGGTTCCAGGTACTAAATGTCTCTGGGTGGCCATCACTCAGCCAACTACAGTTTCTCTAGAAATGATAGCATGCTTCTATGATTTTGCATAACCTACTAAGAATTAAAACTTTCTAAATATATATGGATCCCTGAACTCTTTAATATTATGTATTTCCTCCTACTTGTTGCCCCTGATGACCACTAGGAAGTTAATGGTATCAGATTTGCCTTTCTAACTATAAGCAACAAGAACAAACCAATATACGTAATACAATCCTTTTTGAGACACTGATCATCAGTTGACAAAGGACAGTGTCCCCTGAAAGATTTTGTTGGGGGGTGGGAGTTGTGAGTCCTCCAATTATCCCAGCTTATTTGGCTGTGGGATAGGAAAGGGAAACTGAGGCAAAGCCCAATACACTCACTAACCTGAAAAGATGAAACTGAGATTGAGGGGAGGGCAAAGCACCTAGAGTTCAAAAGAAAATTTTCTGATTCTGAAAGGAGAAAGCAACCTTGAGGGGAAAAACCCTTAATATTTTCAGAGGTGATCCCTCAAAAATTCAGCAGACTGATATTCAGTGAATGTATGGGAGAAAACTATGCATGGCCAGGAAGTAGAGAGAATTAGAGAAGTGTTTTCTAACAAGGAGATTTTTGCCATCATCTCCCTCCCAGGCGACATTTGCAATGTTTGGAGATATTTCTGGTTGTCACTACAGAGGAAGGGCTACCGGAATCTAGTCTGTAGGGGCCTGTGATACAGCTAAATATCCTACATTGCACAGGACAACTACTACTCCAAGTTATAAAGTCATTCCAATCAAAATGCCAGTATTGCCAGGGTTGAGAAACCACAGATCATAGGGGTACCCGCATTACACAGGGCTATGAACAGAGCCTGTTCTCACTAGCCAGCCTAGGTGAATGCATAATTCCTCTGTGATTAGAAAGAGTCCTAGGAAAGGCTTGCCTGAGTAGAAGGGAATACTTAGCACTGCTCTGGATCCACATAACACATTGTAAAATCAATACCCAGCAGAATCAAACTGTTTCCAAGTAACTTAAGTATATATTAACACCAGAAGAAAGGTCAAGGATTATTTATAGAAATCTAAAAATATCCAGCATCCAACAAGGTAAAATGACCAATGTCTGGTATCCAATCACAGATTATGAGGCATCTAAAGAGGTAGAAAAATATGGACCATAATGATGAGAGCAATCATTCAATCAAAACTGAATATGAAATAAGATATGCTACAATTAGCAGAGAAGGATATTAAAATATGGGTTATAGCTATATTTTAAAGGTTCAAAAAATTAAGTAGAGGCATAGAAGATATATTATTGCTTTCAAGTATCTTAATTTAATCAGTATGTCAAACTTCAAAAGCCAAAATATTGTTTTACATAGTCAATATTTAGATTTATACACATACTTAAACTTTCTATGTTCTTTCTTCATTTGTTATTTTCCCTTCAGAATCATTTTTTCATTTTGAACAATTTCTTCCATTATTTTTATAATAATGGCATGTTGGTGTTAAATTCAGTGTTAATTTATTTGAAAATTATTTAAATTTGACTTTTGAAGAATTTTTTTGAACATAAATTCTGGCATTCAGTAATTAGTTATGTTAGTCATTATTACTCTTTCTATATATGTATGTATGTATATGAATTGCTGTTATGCTAGAGAAAGAATTACTGATATATGTACAAAACTCATATTTGGCATATACACATATATTATATGCCTATATATGTATTATACAAAACTCAGATCCAGTTATAATGTCTTTTCATGAAGAAAATGGACAATTCTTAATAGTCTGTTTTATTACACCAAGACTTGGTAGAAGTTTTGAAGTTCATGTTTGTGTTTATCTTGTGTCAAGCAAAATTCTAGGTATAATTTCCTTCTCCAGTCATTTCTGCAAATCTAAAACTAGAGCCTGTGTTTTTATATTGCTCTGGCAGGACTTTTGCCTCTCATATCCACTCCAAGAGCTGTGGAGACAGTGCACATTATTTGTCATTTCATTGTAATAGTAATTCTTTGGGAAAGTAGCTCAAGAATTTTCATGATCTTATTTCTTCCTAGGTGATTTGATGTTGAGTATACTTAGGAGTACATTCACTGGGGATTAAGTGGAGAGTTAGAGAAGAAAATGCAGTAAGGCCACACCCTAAGGAACTTCAGCATTCATTTATGGTATCGGACTATAGCTCAGCAATGGATCCAGTTTGGAATAAATTAGTAAATTATAAGAAATAATTGTAGATTTTCTCAAAGAACATTTAAAGAATTATAGAGTGGTCAAATATTTGAAATGTTGCTAAATAAGTTTAGCAAAGTGAAGAATGAAAAATATCAATTTCATTGAATGACCTGAGCAAGGTCATTTTTGGTGAAGTGGTGAATAAAAAAGCAAAAAGTAGAGTAATTTCAGAAAGGAGTTGGGTGTGGTAAGGAATAAGAAATGTAACTATTCACTCAGTAATCACTGCAGAATAATTAAAATTATGTGAAAAGTTACATTACTTGGAAAACCTAATTTTCTAGACTAAAATGCTTTTTTAAAAAAATATTCCTGTTATGTAAAAATGTCTTATATCCTTTGCCTAAATCTTTTTATAAATACCAATAACATAATCTATTATGATAAGAAATTGTTATATCTTAAGCATAACATTTATAGATATAGCTGAGATGATAGCAAATGTTTATTGACAATTGTATACTATAATTTACTTCAAAAATGTGTTCTGTTTTATATACTTCATGTATTTCCAGAAGTAGGCATAGATTTTGTTTTCTACCAACTGTTTCATTAAAAGCGAAGGAAAAACCACCATTGTATTCTAAAAGCAAGCCAAGGAAATATGAACCAGAGTAGTTAAAAGTATAATAAAAGTATGATTTAAAAACATGATAAGGCCAGGCCCAGTGGTTCACACCTGTAATCCTAGCCCTTTGGGAGTCTGAGGCAGGAGGACTACTTGAGGCCAGGAATTTGAGCCCAGCCTGAGCAACATAGAGAGATCCCATCTCTACAAAAAATATAAAACTTAGACAAGGATGGTGGTGCATTCCTGTAGTCCCAGCTACCTGGGAGGTCAAGCCAGGAAGATAGAACAGAGGAGTTTGAGGTTACAGTGAGTTAATATGACACCCAGGCAACAGAGAGAGACCCTGTCTCCAAAAAAAAGTATGATAAAATATGATAAAAATACAAATATGGTAAAAGTAAATAGCAAAGACTAGAAAGACAACAAAAATTTTAAATTTATAACATTATATAAACCTTTTTTTAAAATATAACTCTGCAGCAACTTCAATATCAAGAAAGTTAACATAATGATATTCAAAGTAAAATTTTAGTCTGCTAAATACAGGTTAAAATGGAGATAAAGCATGATCATATATATTTTTAAACATAATTATTTGAAATGCATATTCATAAGAACTAATTCATCTAACTCCAATCACATCTTATTTTAAGTTCACAAGCACTGGCAATTTTTGCCTTTATTATGAGGAAAGAACAATCGCATTAGAGAGCCTTGTCATTCTCCCTGTAATGAGTTCAATATGACATTTTGGAAAGTGCTTTGCTGTGACTAGAATAGCAATGTTGATTTTACATTTTAGAAAGATTCTTCAAAACACATACAGTGAGAACAATTTCATACAGGGATTTATTTTTTCACTCATTTCAATTTGAATGTGAGTTAAATTCTAAATTACAGTAATTGGGAACTGTTTTCATGTTACTATAAAGTTTCAAATTGTGGGCTAAGTCTTATTATGGAAGCAGAATCTCATCAATAGAAAATTATTTTCAAAACTGCTCTTATTGATTTTTAGTACAAGATATTTGCTTTATATCCATGGCAAATTCCAATGATTATGCATTAAATCAGAAGTATTAAAATGAACACAATTGTTATAGTTCAATCATAGCATGGAAGAGAATTCTTATTAGTCCAACCTTTTTAAGCTTCTATATCTATGTAGAGTTGAAACGTGTATGGATTCTCTCATAAGGACATTTTTGGATATGAAAGAGAGACTATTCTAATACAATTTATTTCTGATCAGTATTATTTTTCCGTATTTTCCATTCCGTAGTTCTTTCTTGAAACTGTCATGTCATAAAATAAAATCACACAAAGTAGTGTCAAAACAAAAATTTCACCAGACAGAATTAAAAAGGTAAGGAAGACTTTATCTTGCCATAGGTGAGGAAGAAAATAATATAGTCTGAATTCAACTCAGTTAAAAGAAAGGGCAGGAGAGTTTTTAAAAACAGAGTTGGGAGGATCTTAGGCCATCTTTCTTTGCTAATTGGCTTTACTCAAAGGAAAGCAAACTTTCTCATGTCTTTCTGACAGGAGTTAGGCTTCTAAGCTAAAGTTAGGCTTCTTGCCTCCCACAGGACTGGGAAACAGGGGCGGTAGCTTCCTCTGTGCTTCTGTTTCAAAAGGATGGTCCTCAGGTCCTGGAGAAAGACAGTCTTGGCTTATAAAACTGGCAAGAGGCTTTTGAAAAGATTTATAAGTCAAAGGGGCAGAGAAAGGATTGACAAGTACAATTTTTTTAAGTAAACTCTCTAAGAAAAGAGAGGGAAAAGATCTCCCTGGTTAGGCCATGTGGATTTTGTAAGGGTGGGGGTGAGACAGAGGTCAGGGGCCTAGAGGCCAAAAGAAATCTGGCTAAAGTTTAGTCAAGCTGAGCAAAATGTTAAGATCGTCTTGGTCAGTATTTATTTTTAAGTATGGACAATCTAGAATTATTGGTTCATGTTTTAAAAATAAATAGGGTTCTCCATAATATAAGAATTAGCTTTAGCATTTCACTTTTCAAAATAGCATATAATATACTGATTTTTTTCATTGAATGTAAAAAGAGGCATGCATTGTGGTAAGGAGCATGGGCAGAAAATGCTGACCAGATGTTCAGCAAAAGCACCCGTATTCCCAAGTCTTCTTTGTAATTAGGTTGAGGCCATGTACCTGTGTTCTCAACTATGAGTGTCTAGTTTAAGATGACAAAAATTAATTTACCTTAATTTTAATATCCAATATTAGATTTTTATAATTATTTGCATGTAACATCAGTTTCCTTATTAAAAACCTATAAATAAAAATAAGAAATTCTACTAAAGCCATTTCAAATATTCCTGAATCATCTGGACAGAACTACTGATATTATATTGTCATAAACTGGGTGAACTACACTGAACATCACTAACATTTTCAAAATTTAAAACATTTACTTGATTCTTTCATATGAATAATTTTATTTACTATTATTATATATCATATCTAGAATATAGTATTTTTTCAAGAACTATTTAGAAAAGATGTTTGTACTAACTGGACTTCACTTTCATTTCATGACCACTAACTTTCCATGTTGCTTGACACTTCCAGGACGTATATTTTCCAACTTCATTTATCCTACCACTTGTCCAGATGAGACTATTTAATTCCTTTTTCCTCCTAAAATACATAGTAACTTCACCGAGAACATGGAAGCAATTAGAAAAGAACTTCTGCATGTTCCCACCACTTATCTTCTAATATCTTCTATCTATGTGTTTACTCTGGTTTTCTTTAACTGTGTATGAACTCTCTCTGATCTCATCTAAGTTAAGTCTCCCTTCTTGTGTACCAGACACCATTCTTTCTTTACAATAAAAAACAATTATGTACCCATAACAATAATAATTAAAAATAATAAAGAAAAGAGAAAAAAGAAAACATTGTTCTAGAAATTCTCCTTTTTCTTGCTTGACACATTCTAAAATTTTCCTCATTCTACTAAAGTATTCTCATCAGCATAGGCTCACACATACATGCTCACATGCACATATGTGCACATATGTATGAAAATACAAACATAAATGTACAAACATATTTATACTATGTTAAAAAAACCTACCTGATCTCACACATTTCTCTAACTCCTCATTTCTCTATTCCCATTTGTATCAGATTGCATTAAAAACCATGTATATTCACTGTTTTGAATTATTCTCACTCAATTTTCTCCTATCCTTACTCTATTCAGGTTTTTACCTCTGTATCACTTTAGCAAAGGCACATTTGTAAATTACAATGATCTCCACATTGTCAATTAAACATATTCATTTTACTTGATCAATCAGAAGAACTTGATACACTTTCATTTGGCCTTTAGGAAATCATCTGATTTTCCTCCTACCCAACTTGCCGAACACTTCTCATTCTCATTTGGCAAGCTTTCCTCTTCTTCCCTATCTTCCACTACCCCAGGACTCATTTCTTGAAAATGTTCTTCTCTTCTTCTCTCTCCTGTTATCTATCTACACTGACTCCCTCTAAGATCTCATGTACTATCCTATCTTTAAATAAAATATGTATTTTTACTGCTCCCAAGTTAATATCTCCACTCTGGTTATGTCCTTTGAATTTCAATTATGTATATGCAACCTAATTGTCACCACTATGTAACATTTGAAACACACATCTTAACATTTTCATGTCTTAAATTTAATTCCTAAATTTCCACATAAAATCTGCTCAGAACACATTTTTTTTTCACCAAATCAACTAATGATGTAAGTCCATCCTCTCATTTACTCAGGCCAAATGCCTTTGAGCTATCCTTGCCTCCTCTCTTTCTCTTTATTTCACCTTGCATTCAGTCCACCAGAAAGTCTTTTTGACTTTACATTCAAAAATATGTATAAGACAGCTTCTCATTACCTTCATGGGTTTCACTGTGTTCTAAGCCACTATCAATTCTTGTATAAATTCCCACAAGAGCCTCAAAATTTGTTTCCATGTTTCTATCTTTGATCACTGACATCCATTTTCAAAAAAGCACCCAGAGTGATTTGTTAAAACTAGATCTCATAATTTCTGTAATAAAAAATTTGAATGCTTTCTCATTTTTCTCAAATTAAAACCCATAGTTCTTAGAGTGAATACATTTTGCACCAACTGTGGTCTCTGCCTGGGATGGTCTTTCCCTAGATAAATGCATTGCTCCCTTGGTCATCATCTTCAAGTTCTTGTTCAAATGCCTGTTTTGCAATTGGGCTTATTTCAAATATTCTTTTTTAAATTATACTTCTCCAGAACCCCTGATCTTTCTTACCTTGACTTCTTCTACTTTTTAATATACAAAAATACTTTATATTTTATTATATTTATTAGTAATTTTCTGTATTTTCCTACTCTAGTGGCAGAACCCCCCTCCCCTCCCGTTTGCTCACTAATAGTTCCTTGGATCTGGAATAAATATTCTAAATATTCTTCGAATACCTATCCTCCCTGGTTGCTTGGTTGGTATGAATCTCAGCAGTCAAAGGCACTGGATGGACTCATCTCCTAAATATACTCACCTCTCTAGTAACAATTGGGAGTTCAAGTTTGTGCCCAATATTAGCCAATTGATATTAGGCTAGATCATTTGGTGAACACTTGGAAGAGAAAGTCTATTGACAGGTGGAGCTAAAAAGATAGGAGGGTTGAAACTGCTGTGACCCCCTAGCAAATATAAGATGATATTCTGGGGAGACCAAGGCACCTGGAGGAACCGACAGAAAGATGAATAGGGGGAACATGTACAGGCACAGCTTTGTGCCACATCCTAATGATCTAAACCACATCCTAATGATCTATGAGGGATAAAAATGACAGGCATTGGTGGGGCAAAAGCTATTGGATTTTGCCTTGAAAGGAAACTTTGATTTACTTTTTATTTGGTCCTTGAATGTTTTTTATTTGTAGTTGTCAGTTATATGTACCCATATTTTTACACTTAACACTTTTCATTTTTTCAGACAAAGGATAGCAATAGATATGAAAGTATGCTTCCCCAGTTATTTATATCTTTCACTTTTTCTTAAATAGGTTGCCAAGACATCACATTAAAATATGAAATTGAAAATATCTCTTATGTCTACTGCCATTAATATCTACTATAAAATTTTAAACAACAATAAGCATGAAAATGTTATATGTTCAGTATATTAAAAAACGTTCTACCTTCAAATTGAAGTCATTAAGCTTTGTGAAAGGCCCAGTTTATTGTCTTATATTATTAACTCCATTATAAACTGGCACTGTTCCAAACAACTGTTCTTGGGGACATTGACTAGCTGCCTGGCATAAGGGAGTTGTTTATTACTTTCATGTTGTAATACTGTTAGTGAGAATTGAAGCATGATGAATGTTGGCTAGATGAAAAAGGATAGGGGGAAATATTAAAGAAACTTCTATCTGTTAAATTATTCCTGCTTTAATTTAAAAGATAGACATGTTTGTGTATTTAATCATGTTATTTGATCATGTATTAGCATTTATGTATGAATACTATACTCAGTGTTTCAGAAACTCTCAAAATTATGAACCGTATTATTTTCAAGTTGCTGCACTGGTCAAAACTAGTTAACTGTAATTGTTAAAAGTCAATGCAACCCAAGCACTAACTGCCATTTTCGTTATACTATTGGGTGAAACTATGGTTGTGAGAAATAATTAAAATTGAAGTGTCAGGTTTTCTTTCAGATATGATGAACTTAATGTTAATTTGCATTTACTGACATAAATATAAATATTCCTTCAGAAACCCTTAAAATAACTAGTATTTAACATATGCTCTATGAGAAAAAGGTAGTTCATAAACACAAAGGTAAAGACAACTTTAGGAAAACCATAAAAGACTCAACTTATTTACATGATCTCTTTAATTGCTTTTGGCTACTAATTATACAAGAATCTATCTTCTATGTCACTGGCATTATGCATCTAGAGTATTCCATTTGAAAGATTTTGTGATTTTCTTTTAATTTCTGAAAATGAGTGCTTCAGTAATGGTGACAAAGGCAGGTTGCAGTCACTTGCCTACTTTGTAACAATTATAGCAATCTTGCAAAAGGGTAAATTATTTCCACATTTCTAGGCATTACTGTGATTTATATATTGAATATATTAGCATAATATAAATGTATGACTCAAGCAGTAAAACAGGGAGAGTTTGATAAATTATATACTATATTATACAAAATGATAAATGTTTTAATATAAGTATATGCAAGTTAAAAATAGAGACAGAAGTGTATAATAATTAAGGACAAGATTTTTTTAATGTTAAATTATTAAAATATCCAGCAAGTTCTGAGACATCTTTATTTCACCCAAGCAATGATTTTCTAAATATGTTTAAAAATATGTAATATTAATATGTGTTTAAAAATGTATAGAATAATATTAAATGTGATGTAAGAGAAATGAGAAATATAGTCAAAGTATTAAAAAATGCATGGGAATCTCCAAATTTAGGATAATGGTTTCCTCTGATTAAAAGGTTTGGGACATAGTTGTTAAATGGAATATTGGAATTTTAATTATTTGTAATGTTTGTTTCTTTTTAATTTTATGGATATATAATTGTTATATGTATTTATGGGGTAATATAATATTTTGATACAAGCATACATTGTAATGATCAATCAGGGTACTTGGGATATCCATAATCTTAAACATTTATCATTTCTTTACATTAGGAACATTTTAATTACACTCTTTTAGTTATTTTGAAATATACCCAAAATTATTGTTAACTATGGTCCCCATATTGTGCTACTGAACACTGGATGTTATTCCTTCTCTCTAACAGTATTTTTGTACCATTAACCAAATCCCCTCTTTGTCCCCCCCCATTACCCTTCTCAGCCTTTGGTAATTATCATTCTACTCTCTCTCTATCTCCACATGATCCACTTTTTTAGCTTCCACATGTGAGTGAGAACATGCGATATTTGTCTTTCTATGCTGGGCTTATTTCACTGAATATAATGCCCTCCGCTTCCATCAGTGTCGTTGCACATGACAGAATTTCATTTTTTATAGCTGAATAATATTTCATTGTGTATATGTACCGCATTTTATTTATCATTTGTTGATGGATACTTATGTTGATACGATATCTTTGCTATTATGAATAGTGCTGCAATAAACATGGGAACGCAGATATCTCTTTGATATACTGATTTCCTTTCTTTTGCATATGTACTCAGCAGTGGGTTTGCTGAATCTAAAAAAGATATGAAATAGTTGTTATGATTTACTTTTAGATAGTATTATGGCTTTGGCCTTTGTTAGGTCGATAGTTGAGATCTTCGGCTCTTCTGTGGATCAGAGTTCCCTGTTTTGGTGCTGTTGCTAGCAATTACTCCACCTGGGAAGAAGTATAAGGGTGGCACTCCATTTTGGTGCTGCCCAACCCTCTATCCTATCCCGAGCAACTGCTACACATGAGGAAGGAGGGAATGCTTTATCAATTTAGGAATTCCCCAGCCCAGGCATAATAAGATTTAGAAAGTGACCTAGAGTAACCTAAAGGTAATCAATATGCCTTTAGCATGAATCTGCATTGCAGTTCATCCCCTCCCCAGGTGGACTTATTTAGAGAGGGCTTGTATACCCAGATAGAATTTTAAGGATACATTTTGATCATTTGATAACATCCTACACCTCCCAAGAACCCACCTCCAGACTGGGCTAATAAAAGGAAACAATCCAAGAAGTCAGGAGGAAGTGAGTGGTTCAGTTAGTCAGTAAGTTGGTCTGTCTCTATCCACTTGCAGAGACAGACCCGTCTTTCTCTACAATAAGGAGTTGCTCTTGTGACATTGCTCCTGAAGTTACTGTAATATTGGCCTTGCTGGTGATTTTTCTAAGAAAGGAGTTAGAGAACTGGGATAATAGTCTGGACTTGACATTTAGGTGTGTCTGGTCATTCTTTGGCCAAGAGCACAGCAAAAACCAAGGGCAGATTCCCACCCTGACATCTTTGGTGCTGAAACCTGGGATTTTGACAGCCTTAAGCTGTCAGCCATATTATGTTTTTAAATTAAAATTAAAATTCTAATTCTAGTTTACTGGGTAATTTTAAACAGAAATAAGTGTTGAATTTTTAACCCTTTTGAACATCAGCAAGGTTAATCATGTGATCTTCTTTCTCAACTTATTAATATAGTAGCTATATTGATTTTTAATATTGAATCATATTTGCATTTATGGAATAAATCACACTTGGCAAAGATGCATAATTTTTATGTGATGTTGCATTCTGTTGTTTACATTATGGATTTTGTATGACTATAAGTGAGTTTAGGCTATAGTTTATCTGGTGAAAGTACATAATCTTTAAACATCAAAACTATATTACTGCATATAAAGAATTCAGAACATTTTAAGTATCATTATTTCTCTGGTCTTCTAAATTGTGTTTCATCTGTGCCTTTTTCTTGAATAGGAGTTTTGAGGCAGTTATCATTTACATGTAAGAACTATGAAAATATGACCCGTAATGAGGAGAAAAACAGTCAATCTGACCTAGGAATGATTTAGATGATAGAATTAGAAAGCAAGAACATTACAAAAGTTGTTATTAACATTACATTTTCTATGTCAAAAAGATACAGGAAATATTGAGCATGTTTGCAAAAACATGGCCCCAAATCAAACTTCTAGAGACAAAACCACAATTTCTAAGATAAAAACAACATTGCATGGAAATAGCAAGGGATTATATGTCACAGAAGAAAAAAAAATACAAACTTGGAAAAGCAGAAGTAGAAACTATAAAATATAATATAGAGGAAAAAATGGCCAAAAAACCCAAAATGAACATAGCATCAATTAGCTGAGTTACTTCAAGCAACCTTATATAGGTCAAATTGGAGTTCTTTAAAGAAAGAAACAAATGAGGTTAAAGAAGAAACATGAATAAATATGCATAAAATTTTGTTTAATGTGATAACAATAATAAACTTATGAAGAAGGTACAATAATAAAAAAATTTATAGGAAACATGAAGAAAAAGATAGCAAGTCAATTTATCATCAAATAGCTTGAAACCAATTGTAAAGAGAAACTCTTAAAAGAAGCAAACACAATGAACTTTACATCTCTTTGTGCCTGAACTATTCTGATCACAGGCACACCAAAAGCATTGTATAAAGTATCCATGTAACAAAAACGTTTGTACCCCCTTAATATTTTGAAATAAAAATAAATAAATAAATAAATAAATAAAAGAAGCAAGCATACATACACACAAAGAAACATTATATACAGAGCAATAGAAAACAATGTAAGTCAGAAAAAACATTTTTCAAATACTAAAAGGGAAACAAATTAGGAAACCTGCCAACTTTGAGTTCTATTTTCAGTAAAACTATCGTGCAAAAATAAGGAATTTTTTCAGACATGTAAAAGCTGAAAGTGATAATCACCAACTGACCTGTACCAGAGAAAATATTAAAGGAAAACTCTCAAGCAGAAGGAAAATGATAACAAAGGGAATGAAAGACACTATAAATGGTAACTGTGGGGAAATATAAAATACTTTTGATTTTATAAATCTCTATGCAACATAATGGACTGATTAAAGTAAATATAAACACAATACGTTGTGGAGTTTATAATGTATGTAGAAATAAAGTGTCTTACAACATAGATAAAGGATAAAGGCCAGGGACAGACAAACTGTAGAATATTGTTGTAATATTCTTATAATTTGTGTGATGTAATATTGTATTACTTAATAGATTATGTAAATTAAAGTGCTCTAATGGTAATATAACACTTATGCAATCACTAAAATAAGATGACACAGTTATAGGCAATTGGCAAACAAAGGAGGTAAATATAAAATAATAAAAGATTAGTTGAATTTTTCAAAAGCAATTAGGAAAAAGGAAAAAGGGAAAAAAAAGATGAGATAAATAGAAAACTTATCAAAATCATTGATTTAAATAGAAGCATACCAAAATTGCATAAAATATACATATAACATAAATCAAACACTCCAATTCAAAGCAAAGATAGTAACAATAATTTTACAAATACTTTCATTGACCTTAATTTCAATTTGAAACAAATTCCATTTCAAAAGAATACTGCCAGGAGCCAATCTGGCCTTCAGAGCTTTTGCGGCTTCAATTTGGGCAATTTTCCAAAGATGGCAACCATTGTTTGCTGAGATAATTGCAGTGTTCAGAATGCAATGAAGCCAGGGCAAAAAATTGAGGAGAAAACTATGGGAAAACTAATCAAATGAGCAAACAAACCACCCAAGCACTTAGAATGGTGACTGTCACATAAAATAAAGTGAAAAAATTATTGAAGTAAATGCATTTCTTCTGAACATTAGATTGACTAAGTGGCAGAAAAAAAATGCATTTGTAATTGTCTGATCCTTTTCTCAGATCTATTGTAATGTTCCCAAATTCTATAATGCCTTTTGTTAATAAACACTTTTTGTTGTTGTGTTTTACAATCTATATACCTCTCTGAGATGTAAGATAGAGAACACACATAAGTGCTGTAGTGTTTTTATTATTATTATTATTTCAGCATAGTATGGGGGTACAAATGTTTAGGTTACTCATATTGCCCTTACCCTCCCCGACCCTGTCATTCAGAGCTTCAAGCGTGTCCATCCCCCAGATGGTGTGCATTGCACTCATTATGTATGTATATACCCATCCCCTCCTCCACCCTCCTATCTGCCTGATGCCCAATAAATGTTATTCCTACATGTCCACTTAGGTGTTGATCAGTGAAACCAATTTGATGGTGAGTACATGCAGTGCTTATTTTTCCATTCTCAGGATGCTTCACTTAGAAGAATGAGTTCTAGCTCTATCCAGGAAAACACCAGAGGTGCTATATCACCATTGTTTCTTATAGCTGAATAGCACTCCAAGGTATACATATACACCATTTTATAATCCACTCATGTATTGAAGGGCACTTGGGATGTTTCCACATCTTTGCAATTGTGAATTGTGCTGCTATAAACATTCGAGTGCAGATGTCTTTTTTATAGAATGTCTTTTGTTCTTTTGGGTAGATGCCCAGTAATGGGATTGCTAGATAAAATGGTTGATCTACTTGTATCTCTTTAAGTTATCTCCATATTGCTTTCCACAGAGGTTGCACTGGTTTGCAATCCCACCAGCAGTGTAGGAGTGTTCCTATCTCTCCGCATCCATGCCAACATTTATTGTTTTGGAACTTTTTGATAAAGTCCATTCTCACTGGAGATAAGCAATATATCATTGTGGTTTTGATTTGCATTTCCCTGATGATTAGAGATGTTGAGCATTTTTTCATATGTTTCTTGGTCATTATTCTGTTTTCTTTTGAAAAGTTTCTGTTCATGTCCTTTGCCCACTTTTTGATAGGGTTGTTTGATTTTTTCTTGCTGATTTTCCTGAGTTCTAAATAGATTCTAGTTATCAGCCCTTTATCTGATGTGTATCATGCAAAATTTTCTCTCATTCTGTAGATTGTCTGTTTGCTCTTGTGATGTAGTGGGTTTTAACAGAAGAGTTTCATCCCAACTTTTATGATAGGTTTTACACTTCAGTAATATGTGAGCTACCAGAAAGTTCTAGGAACCTTTATTTAGGATATTGTATGTGGTATTGAGATAAATGTTCAGGTTTTGAGACACATATATGATTTCTTTCATTTGATTCTGAGTTGTGAGGCCACTTCATGGGAGCAATGAATCAATTCTTGCCAAGAAATCCTTAAAGAAGTAAATCTTCTTTGGCAGCAAAGATTTAAAAGCCAGCACTAAAATCTAGTGCCTTGGCAAGATACTGTTAAATGGTAAGCTAATTGACAAGGATTTGTACAGCAGCTACAGCTGAGTCAGTGTGATTTTTGGCATGTCAGAAAAGAATAAGACTTGAAAGAAATGACAACCTTTAGACCAAAACTAAAAGTATTGAAATTTTGCTGCTTAAATTCTTAAAATCGCTGCTGGCTTCTTCTTGCCTTTGTTCTCACTATTTTCTCTGCTTGCAACTCCCCTAAAATTGTCCTGTGGTTTATTCCCTTAGCTAATTTATATCTCTGCTTAAATTAACATCTCAGAAAAATTTTGTGAACTCTAATTAAAATTGCATGACTTACTCTGCTTTATTTTTTATCATATTCATTATTGCCATGGGGATTTTGTTGGATATTTTTCCTCTTGTGTATGGCCTGTATCATTTAACAGATTGAAAGCTTCATGAGGGTAAGGAAATTATCTTTAAATATCATATTTAGATTCTCCTATAAAGCCTCACATTCCATAAGAAGCAATGCTATTTTCTCCACCTGAGGTGTTGAAGTTGTTAGAAAATAATTTATGTTTGCATTAATTTCTGAAGCCAGGTATGAATAATTAAGCCAACATAATGGAACTTGGCTTGTTCTTAGTAACTAATCATTAGAATTTTGGAGATTAAACATGCGTAAAAAATAAAAAAAACTTTAATTTTAATAAATATGAATAAGAAATGGAGATAGTAAGAAGGGAAATCTGCTAAATTCTGATATTTTTTTCACTGTATGACTGTTTCTTAGTTATTTTAATACAAAATATTGATGCTTTATAATATATTTTAATCCATACCACCTTATCAGTATCTTTAGCTGTGTGAGGGAGACAATTATATTGGTGATATTAGAGGCCACCAGTGAATTACGTATACCTTCTGGTACTCATTCTCTGCTACATTCCCCTTCCAATAAATGTAAGTGTGAGATTTGCTTTATTCCATAAAATTCAACAGAAATAACACTATGTTTCTTCCAGTATTAAGACGTTAGAACCCTGGAAGCTTCTGCTGTTGCACTTTTGGGCATGCATGTAAGAGTCCATCTGTCCCGCTGGAGAGACCCTGTAGAGAGGTGTGGCCGCAAAGGCACAGGGGGAGGGATATCGAGACTACATGAAGTGAGAGAGAGATGACTAGGATTAGTTTTCTAGGGCTGCAGTTAAAAAATTACCACATACTAGGTAGATTCAAACAACATAACTTTATTCTCTTACAGTTCTGGAGGTTAGAAGTCGAAATCAGATGTCAGCTGGGTTTATTCCTTCTGGAGATTTGGAGGACGTATCTGTTCCATGTCTCTCTTCCAGTTTATGGTGGTTACCAGCAACCTTTGGCATTATACACATCACTCCAACCTCTGTCTCCTTCTTCACATGGTGTTCTTCCCTTTTTGTATCTCCTCTGTCTCTATGTATGAATCTCCTTCTTTCTCTTATAAAATACCAGTTATTGAATTTAAAAAACTCACACTATTTCAGTATAACCTCGTCTTAAATAATTACATCTGCAAGGACCCAATTTCCATATAAATTCACATCTGAGATTCTCAGCACACGTGCATTTGGGGGACACTATTCAACCCAGTACACCAGTCATTTAGGTGAGACAGATTGGTTCAGTCTTGACCCTCTAGCTGAAAACAGCCACACCAGCTGATCTCAGCCATACTAAAGAATCGTGAAAGAAAATATAAATGGTTATTGCATGACACTGCTCTGTTTTGGAGTTGTTTGCTATACAGAAATATAAACAGTAGGTCCTCGAATAACGTCATTCCATTCAATGTTGTTTCATTATATTGTTGATGAGGAAATAAAATCAATGCCTGGCAGGGGCCACTGTCTTTGTGGAGTTTGCATGTTCTCCCCGTGTCTGTGTGGGTTTTCTTTAGGTACTTCAGTTTTCTTCCATATCCCAAAGATGTGCATGGTAGGTGAATTGGAATGTCCACATCGTCCCAGTAAATGAGTGTGTGTGTGTGTGTGTGAGCACGCCTTGTGATAAGATGGCGGCCTATCTAGGGCTGGATCCCTCTTTGTGCTCTGAGCTACAGGGATAGACTTTAGCCACTCAAGACCCCAAACTTGTAATATGTGGGTAAATAATCATACTTGTTTTTATTAATCTTTCTAAAAATATGTATAGCTATCACTTATTTCAATGTTTAATATTAGAAATGTTTTGATCTTTATTTAGAGGTTTGGTGATGTTTTTGTGACCAGAAATATGCCACAGCAACTTAACTTTTGTTCATATCAATTAGCCTATGATTAAATTGGTTTCATAATAAGCTTTTTTCCACTAAACCCAAAGTTCCCAAGAACACGTGGATGACATTAAGTGAACACTTACTATAATAGAAAGACTGGTAAAAATTCTTCCCCTAAATCCCTTAAAGATTCACGTTGAGAGCATTTAAATGTATGCATACATACATAAGTGAATGACTAAGTTAACAGAAGAATGAACAGAGTCACAGAGTCTAACTTTGATATGTTGACTGTCCAGCAAAGATATTCTAAATAAGAACACCACAGAGAAGCACTATTTAAAACAGAGGGTGAGCTACACAACCAGAGTCACTATTGCTCATGGTGGATCAATATAGCTAAGTTGTAAAGTCATCTATTTATGCTAGCTAATTGTGAAATCAAGGCTTGAAGTTAATTCAAAATGTCCTTTGAAAAAATACAATTATATTATCAGTCAAACTGACTTTTTTCCCCCAAATTCATGACTAATTTTCCCTGTTAAGAATAATCTGGCCCTGAAATGGTAGTAACTCTACTAAGAATGACAATCTCATTTTCCAAAATTTTGTGGAGATAAAATGTGTGGAAAAAGATTTAGATTTCTCAAAAATATATGTGCCTAATGCACATTGACTGGAATTCAGAGAGGACATTTAACAAGGCTAATATCAGCCTTCAAACAACACATTTTTCAACATTATTGACAAAGAAAATACAATTTGCATTCTATCCAAATTATGTTGTTAATATTCTTCTTTGCTTTAAAATATATAGGCCATGAGTATCAGTCATTCACTTTATAGATGTTAAACATGCATATAAAATAGTATAGAAAGTAGCCACTTTGTTCCCTCTAGGAATGGATGTGTTTTGCTCTCCCAGGAAAAGAACAACTATATGAAAACAATAAAATAATAATTTGATTTTCTACCCTGTTTTTGTTAAGACAGAAAAAACTCCCCTTCCTTAGCTACATGGCACCATTCTTTCTGACCTTCAGTTTAAAAAAGATCAATTGAATTTTATGGTGAATAAATCGTAAAAGTCATATGTAGATATATATTTGAGATTTCACTAATGTGTTTTAACTTTCTTTATTCAAGCAGAAGCCGCATTTCTTTTATTATTCTTTGGAATCACATAAAATCACCAAACACAACTATTAAATGTAATAGCTGTACACATTAGAAATTCAAGGTTGAAGTAACTAGAATGAAACAGCAGATTTTAAAGGAACAAGACTGTCACTTAGTGTCAATGTTACAATTCCATTTATCAGCTCCATTAACTTAATGGTCAAAAAAAAAATTCTCCATACTTGCTTCTCCCTGGTGCATATTTGATCTCATACACATCTAAACTAATGCTAATAGAGAGTAAAGTGATGCTATCAGCATTCTTTTATGTAGCTTTTATTGTTTTCCATAAAATTCTGTCACTGGGATAAAACTAATGATTTTATACATCTGGCCCAGCCATACAAACTCCAATTTTTACTTTTCTAATTTTCATTCAAACCTTCTCTTTCACTCCTATAACTTAGAGTACTTTTGCCTCATGAAAGTTAAAATATCAAAGAGTCAGAAACCTCATCAAAGAAAAACAAGTGCTTCGCCACCTTTTGATTGTAGATTTCATGTGAACCATTTTAGATGACTATTTACTTCTCCAGTCCTCATTTATATTGCAGACAGCCGCACAATAGACTTTCTGGTATTTAATGCTGAAAAACCCAATTGGTGATGTGTAGTAAAATTTTACTGCTTGTCTTGGTAAAAAAGGGAGCAATTCCTTTACCTACTTTGCAGTTGAAAAGTTCAACCTTTATCTGTTTAGCCAGCTTTAATTCAAGAATAGGTCTCTTTCCACAGAGAGGAGAAACGCTGAGGCATCAAGCCCTTTATAGCAATCCCTTGTGCAAGCTGATTTGCTCTCTGCTGCACATGCATTTTTCCCCACTCTCAGGAAGTTTACGTTGTTTCATTTATAAGGAATCTTACCTGATAAATGTGTCAATAACTCACCTCTTCCTGGCTGTGCCAATTTTTGTGTATTAGTTTATAAATATTAAGTTTGCAATTTTATTACTCAGTTGTATACTTTTTAAATTGGATTAAATCTCGTGAGAGCCCTGGATTATATCTAGAATATTTGAGTAAAATGTACAAATTAATTTTGACATGTAGTTTATCGCCACAAATCAATATGTCACAGTTGTGCATACTTGATTATAGAAGTAATTATCTCACTTAATTTCTGTAATGCTCAAAAATGCTTTTAATACACACATATATTTCCAAAATAGTTAACTAAAGTTATAGTCCTGTTGTTTTGCTTTAGTGGCATTTATATATGTTAAAGATATAAAAATTATTATTAAAGAAAGCCAGTTATATATTTCTTGGCTTTATTCCTACATTGAAATGCATAGTCTGTTAACTTGTTTTTAATAGAACTTACATCTTTTTTTTCTTGACCCAGTTGTTTGCAAAGAATAGCAGCCAGAAAATGTCTTTTATACCCTTGTTCCACTGTTTATAGGTTGTGTTACTTTGGTTCAGTCACACAAAAATCTGTTGTTGTGCAGAAACCTTTTAATTTGATCAGATACCATTTGTTTATTTTTGCTGCTGCGGCAATTGCCTTGGGGGTCTTCCTCAAAAATTCTTTGCCTAGACCAATGTCTGATAGAGTTTTTCCTACACAGCCAAGGAAACTATCATTAGAGCAAATAGACAACCCTGAGAATGGGAGAAAATATTTGCTCTCTACACTTCTGATAAAGGTCTAATAACAA
>VBSM01002937.1:24621188-24634688 GCA_008086735.1 Cheirogaleus medius
GTTTATGCTATCCTGGATAAAGCTTAAGCCCGTTATCCAAAGTGAGGTGACACATGATAAGGAAAATGGGCTCCACATGTACCCACTATCAAATTGGTACTGACTGATTAAAACTATGGTGCTCAAATGGTGGTAGTATTCACCAGGGATTGTGGGGGGAGACCCACATCCTAGGGATATGGCGAGCATTGTGTGGGGGAAGGGAATACCTCTAATCCTTCTTAGGGTGAGGCAAAGTTATACAATGTATCCAAAATGTAAAAAAAACCCAAACTTTTATTGGGTGGTGGGCAGGTGGGTAGGGTGTATACTTACATAACCGGTGCGGTGTGCACCACCTGGGGGTTGGACACCCTTGAAGCTCTGGGCGGGGAGGGGGTGAGGTGGCAGGGTCAATATATGTAACCTTAACAATATCTGTACCCCCATAATATAATGAAATAAAAGGAAAAAAAATTTGTTGTTGTTTTTAACAATTATTTTAACTGTTCTGAGGGATCATAATAACTCCTTTCTTTACAGGGTTTTGTGAAAATCAAGTGAGATAAAATATAGTGGCCTTTTTTCTAAAAACCATACAATGTCATACCTAAAATGGGAAATAACTATACTAAAATATATACCAATTTAATTCAAATATGTTTTCTCTTAGACATCTCAGAATATCATATATGATGTATATTAGGTAAAAATAAAACAAAACCACATAACATATTTGGACAACCTATAGTTTTCACACTACTAAGAAATGGAGCCATTAGACACATGTAAGAAAAATTTTAGGTTTTCCTGAGTACTAAAAGACTAAAGCCTAGTTTTATTATAAGTAAAAAAACTTTTCTTATAAATGTCACAGGTATTACTGATCTGGTAGATAAGTTTTGCAAATAGTGTTAAGTGAAGAACTGAGATGATGAATTTTTGGTTGAACTACTGTGGGGCAAAGGTAATTATTTTTTTATATTATAGAGTTTCTGAATTTTTATAAGATATACAGTGAACTTTAAGGGTCAGTCTTGTTCATTTTCTACACATGAAAAACCTACATGTAATTTGAAGTCATTGCTGCTCCTGAGGTTCTTCCCTTTATTTTGACTTATCTTCTGTATAGCAAGGTGGTGAGTGTGATTTCTACCTCATTTTTACATTTCACTCAAATGTACTTTACCAAATTGAGATAGAAAATGTGAGATGTGACTGGTTTCCATTTTTAGCTTCTTTTACTAGGTACTTTTAAAACTGGCCAAGTGAAATTTTAATCACCTAAGTATTCTAGTCCTAGAAATCTAGGACTCCCCTGACAATTATTTAAGAGCATACTTGCATATCAATCATGCTTTCCTTTATGCATATCCTTTACTATTTAAACATATTTTCCAAATTTTGATAAAAGGTTCTGCTCTAATAATTCTGGGATGAGTAAAAGCATTTTGGATGTATGTGTCTTCTCCATCTTTGTGATTTAAAAAAATAGATATATATAGAATTTCCCTGTATAATATAAAATTTATAGTAGCAAAATTGGAAAAGAAATCATATAGCCAACAAACAAGCACATTTAACTAGATTTTTGCATATGAAATCATGAGGCAAGGATAGATATTATTAATATATAATAAAATAATTATTGAAAAATATTTAAAATAAGTGAAAAATAGATTAAATATGAACTATTTGATTTTTTTGTTTTTTATTTATTAATTTATTTCAGCATATTATGGGGGTACAAATATTACGGTTATGTATATTGCCCATGCCCCCCTCCCCCTACTATTTGATTTTTATTAAGATTTTGATCCAAAAATATTTTTTATATTTTCTATCATTGATTTTTTAAAAGATATTTTAATCATGATGGGAAAATTATTTCAGGCAACTGTGTATAGCTTTGTTGTTAAATTCCATTTAATTCCAGGAGGGAAATGATAAAAATATTATAAGGTGAGGATAATATAAGCAGATATATTATAAAATATAAACAAAAATATTAATGTATAAATTTAAGGTTTAAATTAACTCCCCATAGGAGGGAAGAGATACTTGCTTTTATTGATAAAAATAATTTAATAAAATATATATGATCAATCCTTCACAGTCTAGAGGAAAAAGAGCTCCATAACTTCAAAAGAAATCTACTAGAGCTATCTTTAATAATCAATCTGGTACTTAACTTATAATAATAACTTTATTAACAAATCCACAACATTTTTGTTAAAACATCAGATCAAATGGAGGTACACATTGAATAAATAAGACAACTGACATCAGAGGAAGCAGAAAACATGGAACAGACATTACAAATATTGTTAATCAGAAACTGCTATAAATTTTGAAATAATGATGTAAAAATCATAATTAACATAATTAACTGACAGATAGCTATGAGTAAAACCAATTAGTATCAAATAGAATTATTGACATTTAAACATATTATTGCTGTTTTCTTAAAAATAAAAGAAAAATAAAGTACAATAAACTGATAACCACATATATGATTTAGTTGAATTAAGAACTGTTTGGTCATTAAGAACTGTTTGGCAAGTACAGTGTACAACCTTAAAAGTATAATTTAAGGTTGTAAATTGTGGAAGGTTTTGGAAGGAAAGCTTTCAAAAGTGTTTGGAATTTAGAATGGGATCAAGAACATTATTTTTCAAAAAGTTCATGACAAATAATTTGGAGGACACACAAGCTTGAATTTTTTTTCTTGCTTGTAATGAAAATTTAAAGGTGTATAAGAATATAGAAACTAAAAAATTTAATGGAAATAAAGTCTCTGATCTCAGAAATTCATGATTTAATGTTGTCATCCAAGGTTATTTCTCTTTAGTTCAGAAGGTCTACTAATAGAAATCTAGACTATGATAATGTTTTTGAATGATGTATATGTGTGTGTGCACACACAGATGTCCAAGGCAACATTTCAATATAACTTTAATTCTTTACTTGAATTTTCTTTCCCTTCATTTTTCTCTACAACCTTTTTGTTTTGTTTTGTTTTGAGACAGAGTCTTGCTCTGTTGTCCAGGCTAGAGTACAGTGGCGTCATCATAGCTCACTGCAACCTCAAACTCCTGGGCTGAAGCAGTCCTCCTGCCTCAGCCTCCCAAGTGGCCAGGCCACCACACCCATGCTCTCCACAACCTTTTTAATCAGTTTAATTTATTTATTTTATTCCAACACTCTCATTTCTACATGTCCCCATCTCTTAAGCATCCCTCTCTCTCTCTTTATATATTATATATATATGTATGAAATGAAAACAATGTAAAACAACAATACAATGTGATTACACTGACAATAACAGCATAACTATTTAACAAGATAAATGCTGTAACATATAGCTCCAATCTAAATTACCAGTACATCAAGAAATTCAAAAGAAAGTTTTTTATTAAATTTACCCTGAAACTCCAAACATAAAAATGTATAAAACCAAGTTGCAAAAATCATTTACTTTTTATGGGTATGATAATTGTGACTTCACTGTATTTGCAAAGAGACAACTCTGTATTAATTGCATAAAAACGGGGCACTTCTAAATTTGCCTTACTCATTAATTTAAATTTGCATTAAGCAATTTACATGTATGCCATTTTCACCCTTGCTATTTCCATACTTTAATTAGCTTAATTTAACTGGAATCTCTAGATAGGTCACAGCTTTCAAGTTTAATAAAATAGAGTAAAATGGGTTTAATAGAAATTCATAAATTATCAATGTTTTTACAGTAATACATGCATAATTTATATCTTGCCAATACTAAGTACATTGTGTAATATTCAAGTAAATAGAACTACTAGTATTACATATAATATAATTATTAGCATATCTTTCAAGATATAAGAAAAGTAGTAATCTGTAGTCATTATACTTGGTTCTAAAGGAACTGTTTTGTTGTTATAGGACCTAAAGTTGGCCGACTTAAGAAAATAATTGTATATTCAGAAAATAATAAAGTTAAGGCCACTCTCAAGGACACCAATATTTACCTAGGAAACAGCTGGCATACAGATCCAGTTCAAATTACACCCAATAATTCATTCCACCACAATTTGATATTATCATAGAAGTAATTAGACCTTAACAAGATGGAATTTATCAAGATTCTGTCATGAAAGTGATATCCTTTTACAAATTGGTTAGCAATAAGGGAGTCGAATAGGATATAGAGATAAAAAACTCAAAAACATAAAATTATATGAAATACTAATAACAAATATGTATTTAAACATTTGAAGAAAGCATACAGATCATTGCAGCATTACAATGGATCATTCTATAACAGTGGTGGCTTCTTCATTGGTGTAATCCTTCCAGACTTTCACGATACTCTGTCAGGGCTCTCTTCCATTGCATTGCCAATTCTTTGCATAGAGCACAGCATATAATGAGTTTTCAGATCATGACCACCCCATGATTTAGAGGCCGAATTAGAGACATTGAGTTTGTGGGCAAATAGACCACTTTGACATCTTTGCTATTACATCCATGGGGTTCTGAGTGGCCAGGAGCATTGGCTGATATCAAGAGAACTTTAAAAAAGCAGTGCCTCGCTGGCAAGGTATTTCCTAACTTCAGAAACAAAGCAAGGATGGAATCATTTCAGGAAAAGGGTTCTCATTGTCCAGGCCTTCTTGTTATAGAACCAAAAGATGGGCCACTGGTATTTATCTCTTTCCTTCAAGCTCTGGGGTTAGCGTCTTTATTGATAAAGGCAGTCCTGCTCATAAACCCAACTGCATGTATGCAAAAGTGTAGAGTTAGCCTGTCCCTTCCTTCCTTAAACTTTCTTGCTTGCTTTTCTTCCTTACTAATAAATATTCTTTGTGGTATTTTTCTTTTTTGTTAAGTAGGCTACTTTTGTCTGCATTGAAAACTTCTTCAGTCAGGCAGATATCCTTTCCTCTCAATGATTTTTCTTAATGGTGCCTGTGAACTCATCTGTTGCCCCTTAGTAGGCAGAAGATCTTTCTCCTGTTATCTGGACATTTTTAAAGCCAAATGTCTTTCAAAAATCATCAAACCATCCTTTGCTGGCATAGAAAGCTCCAGCTTTATATCCTTCCCTTTCTTTTTGCTTTAATTTGTCATATAATGACTTTGCTTTGTCTCAAGTCATATTAGAGTCTGTAGATGTTCCTTTCTTATAGCCATCCTGAACCCACATACAAGCTGCATTTTCAATATGAAATAAAAAGATAGTTACCAAAAAGTGCAGTTTTCGTGCCTGCTAACAGAACTATAGCAATGGCTTCACAAATTTCGTTTTCTTTTTTTTATATAATATTAATACCATGCTCCTTATGCTGTATTCATTTATCTTGAAATGGAGACAACTATAGTGGCAGAACCCATTCTACAGTACATACCAAGCAACTCAACTTTTTCTTGTAATGTCATGATTTTTCTCTGCTTTTTGGGAGTGCTTCTAGCATCACTAGTAGTACTTTCTATGGGTTCCTCAGTGTTATTCAATATTTACAGTATTTCACTAAACTGATAAAAAATACCAGAGATCGTTGTTTACTGTGATCCTGGAGAGAGGATGTGATTAGGGTCACAGGGCATTTTAGGAGGATACTGGCAATACTTGAGCTCCCTGCAATAGCAAAAGCAGATGGCTACATAATTATAACAGAAGTCCAGGATATACTGGACTTATATACTTATAATTTCATACTGCACATTTACATTTGTTTACATTTCTCTTCACAGGAAATGGTGCCATGTATGGTTTGTTAGCGTTTATGTGCAGAAGTCTTGATAAATTATACCTTTTTGTAATAGATTTGTGTGTACTTTATGGTAGCAAAGGATAAAATAGATTAATATCCAAATATATTTTATGCATTCATAACATCTCTAACTTTTTCTTAATTTGTTTTGATATTTCTAGGCTATACAGTTTACGTATAAGGTTTATTTCAATTTGTCATGAATCTCCAAAGAATTTTCCAATATATTTATTGAAAACAATCCATATATAAGTTGGCCCATAGTAGTTGAAACCCATATTGTTCAAGGGTCAACTTATAAGGATATTGAGAAGGTAATCTATCAAGATAAATACCATGAAAGTATTGACCAAGGGAAAATAGAAACAATTAAGCTTACGTAAGGAAATATTCTAAATCTTACTTGTGACTCTGAAATTAAGACTGCATATTGTGTTACAAAAGAATGCCATAATAAAGAATCATCACAGAAAAAACCTGAAAACCTTTAAGTCTTTTGATTATTTATTATACTATGTTGACTGTTTTCCATATGTTTTATGAATCTTCTATTCATGTCTCTTTTTTGGGTGCATTTACATTTTTGTGTTGAGTGATATATTAAAGATAGTTGAATTCGGTCTTATAAGGTACAAATATCTTTCCAGTTAATTATTTTCTTAATCCAATTATGAAATTTTAATGTATAAAATTTGTAAATTTTTATGATTGAGAATATATAGAATTTGTTTGATTTTTTTTCCTCAAATTTTATTCTCTGAAAATTCTTTCCATTTCATGATTAGAGAAAAATTCACTTATATACTGCCACTTTTTTTAACTTTGGAATTTATGTGAGTATTAGTATAATGTAATTATTTCAGTTTCCCTAAAAGAGTTAAATAAATATTCTCATGCTGTATCAAATAACGTATCTTTCACCCTCAGATTTGTTATGACATATATTAATTTATAAATTACTGTCTATTTCTAAATGACTCATTATTTTATATTTATATATATTTTATTGGTTTTACATACCATTTTTGTTTATATAATGGCTTTAGTTCTATCATTTAACTATCTGATAGAGAAATAAATATTACGCAAACTTCCTGAAAGTGATGGCCCATAGGTACTGAAAGATGTTGAGAATTTATCTAGCTTGTACTTGTCAGAATTATCAACTTAAAGGTGTTTATGCTTCCACCAGACACCATTATAATAGTGAGGTTTTTTAAAGTTCTTATCCAGATTTTAAAACATTTAAAAACAATTGGTAGGAGAGAAACATCTCTTAGTCTTCACCTACCTTTAGCCAAAACGTCATGTAGATATAAATAGTGTGGCACAAATATGTTAACATATTCATATGGAAATTTTACTTTCTATAAATACGATTATCTTTAAGCATCTAATCAACTGAATTTTACTCTTCAAGAAACAGTGTTGACATATGTGTGTGTATATGTATGTATATATGTGTGTGTATGTAATAAACAATAGAAAACCAACTCAACTATAAGCAATATGCTATCAATGTAATAACTAAAGAATAGTTTGATTTTTACCCTAGCTTATACTGATTGTGTTGTGGTGTTGCTAAAGTTCTCTATAAGATTCTAAAATGTAGCAGAAAACACTCATATGATCTATATATAATATAAATATACTTTCAGGACAGTGTATCTAACAATCCATTGTTTATGTGTGTGTTTGTGTGAGTTTAAAATATAAACAAAAAGCAGCCAGGTGTGGTGGCTCACACCTATAATCCTAGCACTCTGGGAGACTGAGGTGGAAGGATAGTTTGAGGTCAGGAGTTTGAGGCCAGCCTGAGAAAGTGAGACACTGTCTCTACTAAATACAGAAAACTTAGCAGGGCGTGCTGGGGTGCACCTGTAGTCCCAGCTACTCCAGAGGCTGAGGCAGGAGGCTTGCTTGAGCTCAGGAGTTTAAAGTTGTGAGCTAAGCTGACGTCACGGCACTCTAGCCTGGGCAACAGAGTGAGAGTCCATCTCAAATATATATACATATATATATATGTGTATATATATGTATATATATATTTAAACAAAAAACATCCCATAGACACAAATATAAGGATATGTATAAAGTCACTTATTTTATGTCAATATTCAGTTTGTTCTATTTAAAATAATCTTAACATTTTACTCTAACATATTTTATTGCAACACTATAGGACACTGATATTTCAAAATTAAAATGAATTTTCAATGTCAAAGATATATCCTTTAAGTACACATGGTATTTAAGAAGCTAATTTTCAAGTTATAATTATAAAATATGTTTTTGCTTCTAAAGTAATTCTTAATTTTAAATGTGGGTTTAAAAATAATTCCTATTTCCCTATATGTTAGAACAAGGATAAAGATATATTAGCAGTTTCATGCTCAGACATTGGAAAAGAACTAAAATTAAGAATTTTACTTATATTTCTAAACTATGGAATACATACAGTTATCATTAAGAGAATATTATTGATATAACTTTACTTTATTTTAATCATCTAAGTAACTGAAATTTTCTGCCATCTCAGAGATTTTACAATGCATGAATCCTTGAATCTTGATGTAGTAATACAGTACCTCTTTCTGGTTCTACCATCTTAGAGGTAAATCAACCCGTGCCTCAGGCTCTGAGAGAAGCTTTGCTAAATAATTTAAACTATAAGTTTCAATCCACAGTGTCCACTTCACTTTGCTGAGAGAGGCAACATTGAGTAAAACTAGTAAGTGCCATTAACTTAATTTTACCAACTAAAGTTCTATGTTATCTTTCTTTAAATATTCCAAACTGAACTGTTTTGTCTTATAAGAGATAATATATACATTTTCTCATTATAGTGGATTGTATTTTTGTTAATTTTTAATTTCAAATTGACTCATATAATTATGTATATTTATGGTACAAAGTGACAATATGATTTCTGAATACAATGTGGAATAATTAAATTAAGCTAGTTAATATACCTATCACCTCAAATATTTACTGTTTTTTGTGGTGAGAACATTTGAAATTTACTCATTTAGTGATTTTGAAATGTACAATACATTATCATTTACTATATTTACCATGTTGTATAATGTATCACAAAGTAAAAAGAAAAAAACAAAAACAAATCTTATTCTTCTTGTCTAATTGAGACTTTGTACCCCTTGATCATCATCTCCTCATCTCCCATCTCCTCCCCTTGCCCTAATCCCTAGTAATGACCATTCTACTCTCTACTTTGAGCTACCCTGTATTTTGAATGTTATTCACAAACACTAAAAAAATGTGCAATGATAAAACACTGTTCACCTTATATTCTCTTTAGTGATTTAATGAAAAAATTATGTCCCTTTTACATTTAAGCTCTATAGACAGATTTTAAGCAAACTTCATTTATTAATAAATATCTCTAATACCAAATTCTGACTTTTCTGGTATAATAAAAGAGGTTGTAGCTTAAGTGTGGCATCATTGACAACTGTTTCTCCTCTGATTTACCTGCAGGACATTGACTGCAGTAATTATCTTCTCATACTTGGATGGTATTCTCATTCTTGTCAAAAGTTGCTATGAGCTCAGTAGTAGCAACAGATAATTAATGTCTACGGAATGCTGCATAAATGTCTGAGAAGGGCTTAATGAGACAGTGCATTCGGTTATGGGAGAAGAGACTGAGTTCACAACTCACTGAATAACTGTGTGCAATTGAACTGACCACTACCAAGCACAATTTATAGGGAAATAGTTTCTTCCAGGTGACAGTTGATATGTGGCCTGAGTCTTTTAACATTAGAGTGACATTTTTGGCTGCCAACTTTAATGTGACTGCTGATTAATTGAAGGTGTTATGAGGATCATACCAACGAAACATAGTTGTCAATGAGAAACAATAGTTTATTCCAGCTAAATATGCTACCTCCATTATGCTAGTGTGGATGTTACACTAACATTTTTATGCAAGATAATAGCATCACTTCAGAAAAAAATACCTGAAAATTCAGTGTTATGGATAAAGTGGAGTACTGTGAAAAAAAAATTCAAAGGCCAAGATCCATGTACACATCTGAAGATAGTGAAAGGGAAGAGGAGAGCTTATGTAACATAGTTAGTAAGACTAATTACAGTATTAGAATAAGAAATTAAATAACCATGTATATCCTAACATTTTAAATAAAGCTAGTATATGATATGCCATTTTCTCCTTAAATATTGTTTAACTAGTGTGGCCTTCTTGACCATTATAATTAAAATAAATCCTCCTGACCAAAAGTTCTCTCTTCTTTCCCCCCTATGTTATTTTTATAGCATGCATCACCATCTGAAAAACTACATGCTTTAATGGCTTTAACTCACTTACTGGTTTCCTCTGCTCCTTCTCACACCCACACCGACATGGTAAGAGAATAGGGCTCCATCCTTACTCACTATTGTATACATAGGGTAAAGAACAAATCCTGGCACAAATAGAGTTCAATAAATATTTGTTAAAATAATAGCCACTATTAATACATGTAGTTAAAAATTAAGTTAAAGTTACTGAAATATACACAATAAAAGCTTTACCTTGAATAAAAAGGACACTACTATAAAGAGTTTTATACTTGTTCCAGTCATTATTAAATCATTGCTTTCAGTTCAACTAAATCAAAGGCACTGTACCTGCAATTTAAAGGAAAACCATATCTATTTATAGATCAGAGGAACAGGAAATGTGTATCATTTAGAACTGTTCATATGCTAGTTACAAAAAATTCAATTTAGTCAACTAATGTATAATAATCGATTGGCTCATATAAATACAAAGCCAAAATTTAAGTCAGGTTGGAATTGATCTGACCAAAAGTATTACAAAAATCATAGTTTCTTTATAGTTTTCCTCTCTGCCTTTCAAAAGACTTCTTCAGCAGGTTTCCTTCATAAACACCAATTGGTTGCCACAAGCTTCTTTGGACTAAAACTTTAACATCTAGTGGGAAAAGAACGTGTCACTCTAAAACATTATTGAGGAAAGTAAATAATTTTCTTTCCCAGACTCTCATAAAACACCTTTAAAATGACCCATGGCTAAATGCTGGGCACCAAAGGCATGTGCCTGTTTCAAAGGTTTACTTCTCTTTTGGGTACTGGTACTTTGGCCTGCATGTCTTACTCATTGCCAATCAACAGGTAAAATTGAAGTCCCTAAAAATGTTGAGGGACATAAATAGATAACGGTCATTCAGGACTTCTGAGGCATGCTTAATTTTACTGGAGTTTTCCTTACTGGGGTATATAGTGAAAGAGGAATGAGAAACTGTTAGGAAATTTCTAGAAACAGGAAAATACTCAATTAGAGAATAAGATTTATAAAAGGAAATAGAGAAAATTTAATTTATATAAGATAAATATTATGATCTATTTAGTAATTTTAAATAATGGAAATATTAGCTCTATTAGCCCCTTTTAAGTGGATTCTTTCATCCCAAATTCCTACAGATATGCTACTTGATACCTATAGAGTAAGTTTTAGTGTAGTACATGTATGAAGTAATAATGCTACGAAAAATAAAAAGCTCAATGTTTGAGAACTCAGGCATAATTCATTTTGCTTTATTTAGTAACTTTATGTTCATTAACTCATTTCTTTATGGGAAGAAATTAACTTTAGTTCATGTTATATAAAAATGTGAGTTTTAAGAGTTTTAATACTTGCACAAATTCAAAGAGCTAGTCAATTTTCAGCAGCAGTGTTTGATCCCAGATCTTTCCGCCTGCAATAACTATGTTGAATCTCATAATTCATGCATACTGTTATCTGCTTAGAATGTTTATCAAATTTCTCAGATTCCCTATTGCTTTATTTTCAACTATCTCAGTTCATTGATCTTCCACTAACAATTTATTAAACATGTATGGAAGTATTACAATGTATACACGTTGTACAGGATGCCAAGTATCTAAGATAAGAAAAGGCCACTATCCTTAAGTAGCCCACAATTTGTTGTAGAAAATAATGAGATAAATAGATAATTACATAAATATTACTTGATTAAATTCTTAAATTAAGAATTTCTCTGCACTCTGAACCAGGCAATTGTACTAAACAAGTCATTGAAAACAATCATAGAAGCTGGAAAAAATATAAAAGTTTCATTTAAAGACATCATAATGCTAAATAGGTGACAAGAAAGTAAAACATTTCAGAGAAAAAATGAAATTTCTCTTTATTTCAAGTTATTTATACACATTTTCATATGCAAAAAGTGGCACTCAGTAATTAGGCATACATTGGACAGCAAAAATTATTGTTAAAAATAACAATAAAGACATGACCATATGAGATAGAGATAAACAATAAAAGACATACAGATGAATATTTTCAAAACTCTGAATAAAATCAGAAATCAGATATATATATTTAATTTCAAAAGACTTAGAGTGTACATCTGTATCTTTGCAATTGTGAATTATGCTGCAATAAACATTTGGGTACAGGGATTTTTTTGATAAAATGACTTCTGTTCGTTTGGGTAGGTACCTAGTAGTGGGATTGCTGGATCTAATGGTAGGCCTACTTTTAGTTCTTTGAGGAATCTCCACACCACCTTCCATAGCAGCTGTACAAGTTTACATTCCCACCAACAGTGTATAAGTGCTCCCTCTTCACTGCAACTGTGCCAACATCTGTTGTTTTTTGACTTTTTAATAATGATGATTCTGACAAGGGTAGGGTGGTATCTCATTGTGGTTTTAATTTGCATTTTCCTGATAATTAGTGATTTTGAGCATTTTTTCATTTTTTGGCTATTGGTCTATGTTCTTTTGAGAAGAGTCTATTCATGTCTTTTGCCCACATTTTGATGGGGTTATTTATTTATTTATTGCTAATTTGTTTGAGTTCCTTGTAGATTGTGGATATTAGTTCTTCGTCAGATGTATAGTTTGCAAATATTTTTTCGCATTCTGTAGGTTGTCTATTTACTTTGTTAGTTATTTCCTTTGCTGTGCTGAAACTTTTTAGTTTAATTAAGTCTCATTTATTTATTTTTGTTGTAACTATATCTGCTTTTGAGGTCTTACTAATAAATTCTTTGCCTAGGCCAATGTGTAGAAGAGTTTTTCCTTAATTATCTTCTGGATTTTTTATGGTTTTAGGTCTTATGTTTATATCTTTAATCCATCTTGAGTTATTTTTTCTATCTTGTTAGAGGGAGCCAATTTCATTCTTCTGCATGTGGCTCTCCAATTTTCCCAGCACCATTTATCAAGTAGAGAATCTTTTTCCCAGTGCATGTTTTTGTCTGCTTTGTTGAAGATCAGTTGGTCATAGTTATATGGTTTTATTTCTTGGTTTTCTATTCTGTTCCCTTGGTCTCTGTGTCTACCTTTATATACCAATAACATGCTGTTTTGGTTACTATAGCCTTGTGGTATAATTTGAAGTCAGGTAATGTGATTGATACCTACAGATTTGTTGATTTACTTAAGATTGCTTTGGCTATTCAGGCTCTTTTTGGCTCCATGTGAAGCTTATGATTGTTTTTTCTAGATCTGTGAGATATGGCATTGGAATTTTGATGGGAATTTCATTGAAACTGTAAATAACTTTAGGCAGTTATGGACATTTTAATGATGTTGATTCTACCAATTAATGACAGTGGGATGTATTTTCCATTTGTTTGTGTCTTCTGCGATTTCTTTCATCAGAGTTTCTTAATTGTCCTTCTAGAAATCTTTCCCCTCCTTGGTTAAGTGTATTCCAATTATTTCATTTTCTTTTTTTTTTTTT
>VBSM01002937.1:24634788-24691077 GCA_008086735.1 Cheirogaleus medius
CATGTTGGATACCTTGTATAGCTTTGCCTCTCCCTAAGAAGGGTTAGAGGTTTTTTTTCTTTATAGCTATTGTGAATGGTATTGATTCTCTGATTTGACTCTCAGCTTGACTGTTATTGGTATACAGAAATACTACTGATTTGTGTACATTGATTTTATGACTTGAGACTTTGTTGAATTTATTTATCAATTCTAGGAGTCTTTTTGTGGAGTCTTTAGGATTTTCTAAGTACAATATCATATCATCAGAGAAAGTGATAGTTTAACCTCCTCTTTCCCAATTTAGATATCCTTTCTTTCTTTCTCTTACCTGATTTCTCTTGCTAGCAATGCCAGTGCTATGTTGAATAAAATTAGTGATGGTAGGCATCCTTGTCTTATGCTGGTTCTTAAGCAGAATTCTTCAATATTTTTCCCACGCCGTATGATGTTGGCTGTGAGTTTGTCATATATGGCTTTTATTATAGTCAGGTATGTTCCTTCTTTGCCTAGTTTGCTGAAGGATTTTATTGTGAAGGAGTGTTGGATCTTACTGAATGCTTTTTCTGCATTTGTTGAGATGATCATATGGTCTTTGTTTTTACTTCTTTTTATGTGGTATATCCCATTGTTTGATTTGTGTATATTGAACCATCTTTGCATCCCTGGAATGAATCCCACTTGATCATGCTGGATTATTTTTCTTTTATGTGTTCCTGAATTCGGTTTGCTAGTATTTTGTTGAGGACTTTTGCTTTTGTGTTCATAAATGATACAAGTCTTTAGTTTTCTTTTCTTGTCTATTTGTTTTTTGTTATGTCCTTTCCTGGCTTTTATATCAGGTCTTAAAAGCTTCATAGAGTGAATTCTGTCTTTTTAATGTAAGCATTTAGGTGTTCATCTTAATAAAAATAGAGACTATAGTAATTGAATGCATGTATGCATGCATGCATTCATGAATGAATTAATGAATAAAATTACTAAGAAAAATAAAAATTGTACAAGTATCACTTGTAACAAGAAATTAATAATTCAGTCATATTTGAATTAATTTATGCATTGACTGCCACAAAAATTTGTGTTTTATCCAGATCAGTACTGACAAACTAGAGGCTCAGATATCCATCCAAACTTCTGTTTAATAAGAGCATTTATACTAATTTCCAATCTAAGAAGATTGCTCCTGTATTAGTATAAGAAATCTAAAGAACAAGAAGAGCAAATTCAGTATGTCACACCAGAATTTTTTTTTAATTTGTAGCTTGAAGCATGTCACATAAATTTTTTATATGTTTTGATAATACTAAGTACTTTTCTTAGGAATGTTTGCCATGAGTCCCAAAATGAAGAAGAGATTGAGTACACCTTCTTTATTTGTTCTTAAATGTTTGGGTAGACAACTAACTTAAGCAATTTAGATGTGTTGGGTGGAAGTTAGAAATCCTTTGATAAATGTTTTATAAACTATCCTTTCTACTCCTAATTTTCTGATGAGTTTTATTCTTATTTATGTTTGACATGAGCTTAGAAATTTAAAATTTTCCAAAATGAAAGCTACTCTGGGATTTGTGATTATTTCAATGTTATTTTTAGATTTATTTTTTGGAAAAAGAAAAAAGGTCATTTTTATTTACAGATTGATGTTGAGATTGGTTTCTTCATTTTTTCAAGTTTTATGGATGTCCAGCTAAATTTTATAACATCACCATTTGTTATTAGTTTTATAGCTATGCATTATTTTTATTTCAGAATATTACAGGGGTACAAATGTTTAGGTTACATATATTGCCTTTGCCCCATCCAAGTCAGAGCTACAAGTGAGTTCATCCCCCAAATGGTGAGCACCACACCCATTAAGTGTAAATATACCCATCCCCTCCTCCCTGCCCAACACCTGATGAATGTTACTACTATAAGTACACATAGTGTTGATTAATTAATACCAATTTGATGGTGAGTACATGTGGAGCTTATTATAGCCATGCATTTGATACATTGTATTGCTATTGTGAAAGATTTTTTAAATTACATTTTCAGTTGGTTTAAGTGTCAGTTTAAAGAATCTGCTCTTGGAAATCTTGGAATACATTGTCTGAAACCACTCATGGAGTAATCTAAGGGGTAAATTTTTATTGACTGTCTAATACAGTGGTCTCTTCTGATTTTTGCATGCATTTAATCAGTTTTGGTGTACTTTATTTTTCTAGAAAAAATTAATTCTGTAGATTTTAACATTTTGACATAGGGAATCATTTATCCTATGATTGGAATTTATGTATTTTTATTTATAATATTTTCTTTTTTTACCTGAGAACAAATTTATATATATATGAATGTATATATAAATTTATATATATAACATTTATAAAGTTAGAATTGGACCTCATAAAATGGATTGCACAGTATAAGGTCCTCTATTTGCCTTCACTACAAATGACAGAATTCCTTCCTAATGACCTGAGAACTTCATCTGCTAACACTCATAAGAAGCTGATCCTTATGTGACCAGGCAGCGTCTGGCTGCTAAACCAGCTGGCACCCACTGGGACTTGAAAAATGTCACTTCCAGTGGCCTGGCAACCTGATTTTGCCTTTCCCCACTGTCACTCCTGACAATTTGAGTTCCTTCCTGAGTTTACTAGGTGGGAATCTGACACCTAATAATACAGTGAAAGTAATGGCAATATTTCATCACCTGTCAGTTGCTTAAGTTACTTGAACTCAAGTTACAGACCTTTTCTGACTACAATTTCTGGGATATCTAACCTGAAGAAAAAGACTAGGTACTGAAATCCAGACTGTTAATCAGAATAAGATGGTGTAGTCTTTCAGAGGAGACTTAGGAGACTTTCCGGGTTCCTAAATAGAGATATTTTTAAGGTCTCTACACTTAGTAGGAATACAGAGACTTGGGACCACAGATAGCAGTGTAGCTCCTCCTGGAACTTGTGGAGCCCCCATCATCTGAATGACACAGTAGAGTACACATAGAGAACTGCTCTTGAACACTACTCAAGAGGTATCCTTAGCTTAAACCTCCAAGCATGGCTGATTGGTTCATTAACTGCCTGATATGTGAATTTGGTTCACATAGATGTTTGCAGATTTTTATCATGTTATGATATATCGCTGTAATTTTCTATGCTTCTACACTCTTAGAGGTAGCCATGAGCAATTTTATATTTGAGAACTGACTTCTCTCTAGTAAAATCAGTAAGATTATAAAGAAGTCCTCCAGGTCAGGTGTAAGGACACCCCTTGAGAAAACTTTTATATTATTTTTCCACTTGTCAGCAAAATCAGTATGTGACTAATCTGATCTTAATTTAAAACAGTAAAGTATAGAGTCCAGAACATTTTTTTGATTTTTAGAGGTTTCAGTTACAACTCCAATTATTTTTCTCAATATGTGTCTGCCCTTTTGTAAGACTGTCTGACAATTTGGAGTGTTCAACTGCTATTATAATTGTTTTTGTATTATCATCATCAGTATTTTCTATACTGAACTTTGTTCAAACTTCTCCATTGCTATATTATCCTCTAGTTTATTCATATTATTGTGTCTTTTTTAGTTCTCTCTTTTCTTGATGTTGTTTATCTGGTTTTTAGTTGACTGAAAAGAACCACCCATTGGCATTTTCTTTTCTAACAGCTTCGTTTTTTGTCTCATTAATTTTAATTTCACCTACATCAATTCCACTGCATTATTTCATTTTGTTTTATACTACATCAAATATTAAGTTAAATAACTAAATTATTTGTTTTTGAGTTTTATAAATAAGTTCAAGAGGTTTTTATAAGAACAGAATTGTTAGGTATTAGAGACTACTTAATATTTAACAATAAATGCATGTAATAAAAATTAAAGACTCAATTGAGATGTAATTATACAAGTAAAAATATCTCTTTGCTTCTTTAAATCTCAGTTTTATAAATTAAAAATAATTTTGTATGTATTTACATATATACCATATATATGTATATACATATAATATATAGGTATATGCACATATATTATATATACATAAATTCTTATAATATGATATTATATTAATATTTTATTATTTTGCTTCTTGTGCTTCTTAAGTGCTTCTTGTGTTTCTTGTTACTATTTTAAACATTGTATTATATTTTAGACTCCTATTTAATGTTAGTCCATAAAGATCAACCACATTAATTTGCTTGCATGCATACTAATTTATGTCATATTTGTGAATGCTTACATGGTTTCAATTATTTTGCCATTATAAAAATATTTTAATAAATATTCTCATACTTGATACTTTATAACTACTCTATCAAATATGGTGGCCAATGGCACTTGTAAGCTTTGAAAATGTAAATATGGTTTATTAAAAGTAAGAATTCATTTTCTCATTCACAGTTGTAGCCACATTTAAAATACTTGTTAACTGCATGTTTTGGGAGACTATCATATTTTAAAGAAAATATATAGAACACTTTCATCAATGCTGAAAGATCTATTGGCCGGCACTGATTATACATTTCATCATGTGTTATTATTAAAGAGATTTTGAAGAGTAGGGTTTCATGTTTCTGTGTTTGTAAACTTTAAATTTGCGTGCAGCCTAGTAAAAATGATTATAGAATTTAGTAATCACACTAACAATGCATGAAAGTATCTATTTTTTCATATGTTCAACAGTGAATGTTTTTTCTGGTTTTTTCAAAATGAAAAAGGTTTCTTGTTACAATAATCTATGTTCATTTGATTATCAGTGGATCATCAATTCATATTCATGAAATGTACATTTCTGATTCTTTAAATTTTTTAAATTATCTTTTTTATATCATATTTTCTATCAAATATACTTTTCATATACAACAAACACATTAACACAATAGCAGGCATGCATTTACCTTCTTTATTCATCTCTATGTGCATTTTTCAATATTTTTATCTAGAATCTGTGGTATATAATATATGTATGTCATTCCTGAGTTTTCTTGACACTATTCAATTTCCCTTACTTTGCGGTATTTTTTTCATAATACCCAGGTTATTGTTTCTCCATATTCATCCAATGTTGGAAGACCCAGCTAGCCTTGTGTCTTAATAGGCAGGGTGAGGTAATTGACCTTGAATTCCACTTCCAGTCAACTGGCACAGTTTCCAGATTCTATTTTCAAATCTGCAACAGAAGGAAAGGTTGATGTACGCAGTTCCCAGTCCAATTCCCAATTTCTGGCAATTCTTCATCTTCTGGTCCTGCTCTACTTTGATTAAGTGTTTTTCTGAACATTGTTTCCAGGTTTCCTGGTATTGAGCCAATGCACTGAGCCAAAGTTGTACACTGAGGATTACATTTTTCAGCCAGCATTGCTACCAGGTTATGTTTTCTTTGCCCTTACTTACAGCAATTTACCCACGGGAGGTACCACTCTCTTCACCATGCACTTTGCCATCACCTGTTTTTCCTATGTTCTTCCAGTAATTAGCAGTGATTTGAAAACTCTGTCTTAGGGAACAGCTTCCAAACAGCATTTTAAAGAGGATCTCTGCTTGTCAGAGTTTCTGTGTCTTGGAGTTAATTTATCAATGGTGGTAGAAATACGAAGCATCTTATTACTTGTAAGATGAGCTCTCAGAAGATGAAGAATTTATTTTAGGAGCTGCAGACTGGCTCTGTATTTTTCTACTGTTCTTCCATCTAGGTCTAACTACCTCATATTAGTGTCAATTCCAACAAGGTATCGATGTCGGGCTATCTGTCAGAATTACTATAGAAAGTTGTTAAGGGTTTTAAAACATTTTACTGAATCTCTATCAGTATTTAATAGTTATAGGAGGGTCCCTTAAGACCTGCAAGCCAGCTGTCATTTTGAACCAGAAATCTCTGATCATAAAATTTCAAAGAGAATATCTTTTACTAAAGCTGACAGTAAATAATGATAAAGTTAGCGTTAAAGCTGTTCTGTGAGGCAGAGATTCATTTTAAATGGATTTGATATGTCAAAACTCCTCCTCAATTTGAAAAGTCAAGGGATTGTATTGAAATATGTCAATTTCAAGGATTCTTCTTAAAGGAAAAGGAATATGAAAAAAGTTTCCTTAGTGAAAAAAGCAAATTTCTAAAGTATTTTTTTAAATAAGTGGTTATATTGGGACATGTATATATTTTATTGATAATCTTTAATTTTTTAAATAAAATATTTTAAACAGAATGTCTTGCATTTTTATCTGCACATAATCTTTTATGTTACCAAATTGTTCATCAATTGAACCAGCTCTATTTAATACTGCAATGCTTTAGTTGCCAAAATATGTCTGTGTATAGGAAACTCAATAGTAAACACAGGTCATGTATTACATTGCCTTGTAGAATATATTTTTGAAGATTCCTAAATGTATCATGCAAATCTGGCTCTTAAAAATTATTTTAACAGTAAGCAAATTCCATTGTTTTGTGGAGAAAAAGAACACTGCCCTCTCCTTCAGAACTGAACATGGTTTATGAAGTATAAGATTTTTTTTTCATAAAAATAGTATCAGACTTGCTCTCATGTGCAAAGTGTCAAGATACTGTATTAGTGATAAAATCAAGAACACAAATCTTCTGATAGAACCTATTCTATTATTTTCTCACCTGAAGTGACAATGGTAAGTGACTGTGGCAAACTGGAGACATCTTATAGTCAAACTGTTCTTCCACATTTTTGTAGAATATATTATAGTTATAATTCATCTATAATTCTACATTAACCAACTGGTAGCAGTATATAAAATTAAATTGTGATAAAAATAATAATAGCTGTCATGTTTTTATCATGTTGTGTATACCAGAAACTGTAGGAGAAACACAATAAATTATTTCATGTTTTCTTCTCAGACATCTTGCAAAGGAAGATATTTATAGGACTGGGATTTTGTTGTTTTGTTATTTGTGGTTTGTTTGTTTGTTTTGGTATTTTTTGGATGTGATAGCTATAATTTAGGTATATTTGAATGATTTACCAGGCTTGCAGAGTAAATGTCAGTGCTATAATCTATATGGTTGGTTCCCAAGAGACATTGGCTATTTAAAGCCCAACAATTAAGTGCCTTAAAAACCTATAGAAATACTGTAATAAAGGTACTTTTAAAAAAGTATAAAATTTTTTAAAAATATGTCTAACTAAATATAACATATTTCACTCTGTATAAAATGCTATTCACAGAAAATTTTGTAGTTTTCTGTTTTGGAGTTTTCTTCTTTAATATCACTCAAATTTTCAAAGTTCCCTTCTTTTTGCATTTCAGACTTAGATGCTTATATCTACATCTTGATAATCTATCTTCTATCTGCACATGCCTTGGAGAATAAATAAATAGTATGGAAAATATCTGGCATTTATCTATCTAAAACAATTATTTCTAATTTGGATTAATAATTGTATAGGTCAACACCATTGATATATACATCTAGAAAATTATGTCTAACAATGAAAGAATTATAGGTATACCTCTTAGAGTTTGCAATCTGACAGGTGACATTTAGGAGAATTGTGACTCCAGATTACCCAATATATTACCAAAAGTAGGCATCTTTAAATATAGTTGTTTCAACACCTTTCTCATGGTGTGTTCTATAAAAAATTCTTATAAATTAGAAAATAAAAGGGTTTTAGTCAAAATAGTAACATCCATTATTGTTTTTATTCTAGTTACCAATCAAGATTCTCTAGTTTAACAGCAACCTATACATTTTTATTCAAGAATGAATATTACAGATTATATGATACTATCTCCTGTTGATATTAACCCAGAAATCTCAATATGTTAACAGAAAAACTGTTTATTTCTAGTATACATCATACAAGGATAATATATTATCTTTCTTTTCTTTTACTAAAGTAAATCCATGATTGTTTTATTTTTTTACCTAATATTGACCCATAGATATCTATTTTCCTTTATAGTTTAATTCAAAAAAAAGAGGAAGGAGCTCATTTTTATCATACAATGACTAATGATATTCCAAAGGGATTATTAAAGCAATACCAAAAAGGGAAAGTGGAGAAAATGGGTACAATAGAGACTTGATAGCAATGATATATTAGGTGAGAAAGACATAACATTTTGATTTCTTGACATTGTAGAATGAGGGAAACTTACTCTAGCCCATATTGTATATTCTTTAGGATATTTGCTTGAGCTTCAACCTACGGCTCTCACACCTCTACCCATTCTCAAAGCTAGGGTGCAGATGGATGGCTTGGCCCCATTGACTACAAATAACAAGCCTGAGGGGGACCTATGAACTTTGTTAAACCTCCCACACCAAACAGGGTGATACACTTAATTAGATAAAAGGTTTTTTTTTTTTGTTGTGTCCTTTCCTGGCTTTGGTATCAAGGTGATATTAGCTTCGTAAAATGAGTTAGGAATGATATCATCTTTCTCCATGTTGTGGAATAATTTCTGTAGTATAGGTGTGAGTTCTTCTTTGTATGTTTGGTAAAACTCTGTGAGTGTAGCCATCTGGTCTGGGACTTTTCCATTTTGGGAGGTTTTTAATTGCTGCTCCAATGTCTGAGCTTGAGATTGGTATATTCAGAAAATCTGTTACCTCCTGGGTGAACTTAGGGAGGTTGTATATTTCCAGGAATTTGTCCATTTCCTCCACATTATGTAGTTTTTGAGCATATAGTTTTTTATAGTAATCAAAAATAATTTTTTGTATTTCTGTGGTGTCTGTTGTGACCTCTCCTTTTTCATTTGTAATTGAGTTTATTAGAGTCCTTTCTCTTTGAGTTATTGTCAATCTAGCAAGGGGGCTATCAATTTTGTTTATCTTTTCGAAAAAACAGCTTCTGGTTTTGTTGATCTTCCTTATAATTCTCTTGTTCTCAATTTCATTTAATTCTACTTTGATTTTAGTTATTTCTTTTCTTCTACTAGGATTGAAATTGGTTTGCTCTTTCTTTTCCAGCAAAGGACACAACAAAAAAAGAAAATTACAGACCAATATCCCTCATGAATATAGATGTAAAACTCCTCAACAAAATTTTAGCAAATAGAATCCAGCAGCACATCAAAAAAATAATTCACCATGACTAGGTGGGCTTTATTCCAGGGATGCAAGGCTGGTTCAACATACGCAAATCTATAAATGCAATTCGCCTCATAAATAAAAGCAAGAACAAAGACCGTATGATTCTCTCAATAGATGCAGAAAAAGCATTTGACAAAGTCCAACACACCTTTGTGATAAAAACTCTTAACATAATAGGCATAGATGGCTCATACCTTAAAATTATCAAGTCCATTTATGACAAACCCATGGCCAATATCACACTGAATGGGGAAAAATTGAAGCCATTCCCACTTTCAGACAAGGATGCCTACTCTCTCCACTTCTATTCAACATAGTGCTCAAAGTTCTAGCTATAGCAATCAGGCAAGAGAGGGGTATAAGGGAATCCAAGTGAGGGCAGATGAAATCAGACTCTCGCTCTTTGCCTATGATATGATATTATATCTAGAAAACCCCATGGAGTCGTCCAAGAGACTGCTAGATTTGATAAATTAATTCAATAAAGTCTCAGGTTACAAAATCAATATACACAAATTAGAGGCATTCATATGCACCAATAACAGTCAAGCCGAAACTCAAATCAAAAATGCAATACCTTTTGCTATAGCCCCTAAGAAAATTAAATATCTTGGAATATATTTAACAAAAGATATGAAAGACTTATACAAGGAGAACTACAAAATGCTGAAAAAGAAATTGTAGAGGATGTAAACAGATGGAAAAATCTACCTTGTTCATGGATTGGTAGAATCAATATCATTAAAATGTCAGTATTACCTAAAGAGATCTACAGAATAAATGCAATCCCCATCAAAGTACCATTATCATTCTTTACAGATCTAGAAAAAATAATTCTTCACTTTGTATGGAACCAGAAAAGACCTCGTATAGCCAAAACAATCTTAAGTAAAAAGAACAAACTGGGAGGCATCAATGTTCCAGGCTTCAAGCTGTACTACAAAGCAATAATAATTAAAACATCTTCGACTGGCACAAGAACAGAGACATTGATCTTTGGAACAGGACTGATATTCCAGAGATGAAACCATCTGCATATGGTAATCTAATTTTTGATAAAGCAGACAAAAAGATACATTGGGGAAAAGAATCTCTTTTCAATAAATGGTGCTGGGAAAACTGGATATCTACACGCAGAAGAATGAAACTGGATCCCTACCTCTCACTTCTCACAAAAATCCACTCAAGATGGATAACAGACTTAAACCTAAGGCATGAAACCTTAAGAATTCTAGAGGAATATGTTGGGAAGACCCTTTCAGACACCAGCCTAGGCAAAGAATTTTTGAAGAAGATCCCCAAAGCAATCACCACAGCAACAAAAATAAACAAATGAAACCTGATCAAATTAAAAAGCTTCTGCACAAAGAAGCTATCATTAGAGCAAATAGACAACCTACAGAATGGGAGAAAATATTTGCTCTCTACACATCCAATAAAGGTCTGATAACAAGAATCTATCTAGAACTTAAAAGATTCAACAAGGAAAAAATCAAACAACCCCATCAAGAAATGGGCAATGGAAATGAACAGAAACTTTTCCAAAGAAGACAGAATAATGGCCTGCAAACATATAAAAAAAATGCTCAAAATCTCTAATCATTAGAGAAATGCAAATAAAAACCACAATGAAATATCATCTAACCCCAGTGAGATTGGCCTCTATCAAAAAAATCCCAAAACAACAAATGCTGGCGAGGAGGTGGAGAGACAGGAACACTCTTACACTACTGGTGGGACTGCGAATTAGTGCAACCTTTGTGGAAAATAATTTGGAGATACCTCAAAAACCTAAAAATAGAAATACCATTCGATCCAGCAATAGCATTGTTGGGCATCTATCCAAAAGAGCATAAGACATTCTATTATAAAGACATCTGCACCCGAATATTTATGGCAGCACAATTCACTATTGCAAGGATGTGGAAACAACCCAAGTGCTAGCCAATTCATGAGTGGATTATTAAAATTTGGTATATGTTCACAATGGAATATTACTCAATTATAAGAAATGACAGTGAGCTAGCACCGCTTATATTTCCCTGGATTGAGCTTGAGCCCATTATCTGAAGTGAGGTGACACAAGATGGGAAGAATGGGCTCCACATGTACTCGCCATCAAATTGGTACTGACTGATTAACACTCTGGTGCTCAAAGAGTGGTGGTGTTCTCCAGGGATTAAGGGGTTGAGGGGATAGACTCACATCTGAGGGATGTGGTGAGCATTGTGGAGAGGAAGGGCATACCTCTAACCCTTGCTAGGGAGAGGCAAAGATATAACATGTAACCAAAATGTTTGTACTCTCATAATTTCCTGAAATAAAAAAAAAAGAAAAAAAAAGTTTTTGTTAAACTTCTATTTAACTGATAAAATAATTCTAGTTCCTTAATGAGGTATCCATTTTGAACATTATATTTAGGTTTTCTAAAATATCCACAAGCTTTCTAGCATATCTAAAATGTAGCACTTTGGAAGTGTTGTCTGACAAATTTGGTCCATTCCGGACAATAAATTAGTCAAAATAATAGTTAAGTCCCTTGAAAATGATTTTTTATTATTATATGCTGTCAGTGCTATAGTCAAGTGAGACTTTTGTGGTGATAATCAGGAAGTGGTAGCTCATAATTTATCGATGGTTCTAATTTAATGTCAGGAGAAAGTATTAAAATTGTTAAAATTACCAGATGTCCATAAGAGGAAAAAAAGGAGTTAATACATGAATATTTCTATATCCAATTAAATTTTTGGCCAATATTTTGCAAAGTTCCTATTCCTAAATAGTAACAGAAAAGAGCAATTCCTCTTGTTCTTATATTCTGTATGAATAATTTTTTTTTTCAGTTCAAAGATTTTATCAGTGAGTTCTTTGAAGTAGTAACTATGATGCCATTCTAATTGATGGAACTTAGATCAAGTGCAACTATACATCTGGGCCAACTTAGAATTGGAGTATTTAATAAAGTATGGCATAAAATGTTGAAATGTGATAGAAATATTGTGAATTAATGTAAAAGGTAAATCAAATGAAGTACAGATCAACAGGGTATGCTAGCAGAACTTGAGTCTGTGAAGGGAAGTGTGCTGGCAGTTATCAATAGTGGAATAATGCCATATCCATTTTAATCCATTTTATTAAATAATAAGCTGAGGGTTAATGCTCAAATATGGGCTTAGGGTAGTCATACTGTATAATGGGAAAATATAAACCTGATTATATATATATATATATATATATTAGAACTCTATAATATAAGTCATGCATAAAGTAAAAATAAATTAATCAATGATACAACAGAACTCAGGTGACAAAGAGATATGTAATTGAGATAACACTAGTTAGGATGATTAAACCACTAGATTCTTGGGTTTAGCAACTGATTTAAATGTAGAGAAAGTAATCAGTGAAGTCCAGGTCTGGAGAGTTTCAGATAATAGGTTTAACTTTTTCCAACAAGAACAAATTATTAGTAGACATGGGTATAGAACCTAAAAAAGGCAGAAGCAGGGAAAATGAAACAAAGTTGACACAGAGCTTCTTCTTTCCTTCTGAATGTTCCTCTTTATATCTAATTGCCATATATGATAAATGATATTCTCCAATTAAATTTTTGGCCAATATTTTGCAAAGTTCCTATTCCTAAATAGTAACAGAAAAGAGCAATTCCTCTTGTTCTTATATTCTGTATGAATAATTTTTTTTTCAGTTCAAAGATTTTATCAGTGAGTTCTTTGAAGTAGTAACTATGATGCCATTCTAATTGATGGAACTTAGATCAAGTGCAACTATACATCTGGGCCAACTTAGAATTGGAGTATTTAATAAAGTATGGCATAAAATGTTGAAATGTGATAGAAATATTGTCCCAAACCTAAACTGAATAAAACTTATTTTGCATAAAGACATTTAAACATTGGTAAGGGGAAGAAACTAGCATTTCCATTAAATGAAAAGTAATTATAATAAAAATTGTTATGTTTATGTTTTAATAAAATTTATTTTTGGCACAGTTTTAGATTTACAGAAAAATTGAGAAGATAGTACAGAGTTCTATATACCTTGCACCCAGTTTCCTCTATTATTAATACCTATTACTAATAGGTTAATAGTATTAATACCTAATACTAATTACTATGGTATATTTATTATAATTAATGAAAGAGTATTGATACATTATTAACTAAAATCTATATTTTATTCAGATTTCTTTAGTTTTTTTTATTACCTAATATCTTATTTTTGTTCCAAAATCCCACCCAGAATCTTGTCATTGTTCAGGTATTTTATAGGATATTCCAATGGGATTTATTCTCTCATGATTGGACTGGAGATATGTGTTTTAGGGAGGAGGATGACAGAAGTAAAGTGCCATTTTCATCATATCATAAGGAGGGAAAATACTGTCAACGTGACTTATTACAGATGATGTATTGGTAAGATTTAGATGGGAATAAAACTGTTCCTGGAAACCTAGTCATTCACCTTTTTTGTTGACTATCAATGAAGTCATGTAAAATTATCTTTAACTAGATGACAAGATATACTTTTGTTTCCAGAAAAAAAGGATTATTTAAATACTCTTTTGTCTTACAAACATCTCTAAAAAAGTATAAATCTTTGAAGAGGTCTGCTTAGAGCTGCTTTGACTGAGATAAGCTTGAAATATAAAAATAGCAACAGAGAGCCACAAGGCTAACTTCCTGAGAGCATGTGTCAAATCCTTAGAAAGATTTAATTTTTTTTTTCAATTTTCTTTTCACTTTCCTGGTATTAAAGAAAGAAAAAAAGAAAACTAAAATTTAAAGAAAAGGTAGCCAGTAGGAGATGCAACCATGTAATTTTGGACTCTCAGTGAAAATGCAACCTACAAATGGACCTGCTCTCTCTCTCTCTAAACAAGCATTGAGGATAGCAAGAACATTTGCCTACCTTGGAATTTCGCAGTGGGTAGAGACAAAAAAACAACCTCAAAGAATTTGAAGACACAATCTACACAATTTAAATTTGCAGCCCAAATTCATATGTAATAGGTAGTCTTTAAAATATCAAAGAAACACCAGAGTTTAAGGAGGCCCTGGAGGAAGGCTTTTGGGTACCTGAAGACAATGGGGGTTGCCTAGGTCTATTTCTCCTAGTATTTCCTCTAAAATATTATAAAATACTAACCAAAACAGCACAATTATGTAAAATGATGCCATAAGCATAACTTTAAGACAATGACTGTCCCAAATTCAAAATAACTATAAACAAACAAGTCCTAGTAGGTAATTATTCCTCTCCCTTCCCCCGTTGCAGATGTTTGATATGAGCAAGAGCAGGGAGAGAAAAATCATAAGGAATACAAAAGAGGAAAGCTGATATGGCCTACATTTGATCTAAAACCACTTCCAGAAAAAGTAAACTTATATTCTAAATGTGGAAGTACTAAAATGTATGATGTAAGGCAAGTTAATGAATCTCAGCACCACTGACATTTGAAACCAGGTAATTCTTGTGGGGAGCTGTCCTGTGTATTATAGATATTTAGCAGCATACGTGACCTCTGCCCAGTAGACACCGGTAGCAAATTCTACCCCAAACCCTCCAGCTTGGGCTATAACAACCAAAAATATCCCCGCACATTGGCCAATGTCCCATGTGGGGACAAATCATCACCTTTCCTTTGATAATTGCTGATATAAAGGGAAAACCATGCAAATTAAAGTGTCATTCTTTAAAAAGCATAGCTTCTGTATTTTCAAAGAGAAAAATGGATGGAGTGGCACTCTTTGGCAATTGATTGTTGGAGGAGAAAATAATTAAAAGGCGATGATATAAGGTCTTTCATGACAAAAGAAAACCATAATTCAGAGTACACACAAAATGTCTTTCTTTACCTTTGAAAAACAAATATCTACTAATGAATCTGGACTTTGTTACCTTTTCAGAAGTAAATGCCATTAAACTAGGAATTTTGAAAACCACCCAAAATTGACCAAACCAAACAAAAAAATAAATTCATGAAAAGAGATTTGAAAACATCAGAAATGAGATTAAATATACCTTACCTAATAAAATATTCTTCTGAATAAAATTACCATAAATAAAAAGAAAACTATAAGACAATACTTGAACTGAAATAAATATATGCAGTATAATTACATATAATGTTAATTAGATATGTGTTTAGGAATAGCAAAATCACCTTGAGTCAGAAAAAATAAATGAAAAAAATCAGGAAGAAATGAAAAGAGAGTTGATTAAAGTCATGGAAGAAATCAAATAAAAAGAGAGTATAATCTTTTTTCAAACTACTTTTTACCAGTCAAGGCACTCAGTACAAAAAAATAAAGCTCTCAGTGATAAAAACTAACTTGCAAGAGAGAATAGACCTAAATTAAAATATAATAAAGGATTTTGAAGAAAAGCAAGAAAATAACTGAGAGAATAAAATGAGATAAAGAAGAAAGTAAAAATATTTATACTGAATTCTACTGCCACACAAGGAACATACAATTTCTTTTTCAAAAAGAAATTCCAATATGTCATACTTTATTTCAGAGTTTCACAATCTTGGCAATAGTGACACTTAGATCATTTTTTGTTGCAGGGGGAGGGTTCTAATTTTGTGCAATGTAGAATGTTTATCAACATGGCTGGCCTCTAACCTTCAGAAGCCTGTAGCTCCCCTTCCCCAGTTGGGACAACCAAATTAGTCTTTAAATGTTTCCAAATGTTCCAAGGGCCTGGGAAGGAGTAATCATTCCTGGTTGATAGGCAGGGATTTAGTGTATAAACAATGAGATAACTTGCCTTACAAGATGTTAAGGATTAGAAATTAAACAATGTTACACAGTCAATAGAGCAAATAATGATATAAAGACAACAGAAACAGAACTAAACATATATGTAAAATTGTTTTGTGATAAATTGGCAATCCAGAATGGGGGAAATGTTTCTCAGTGAATGGTTTTGTGTTAATTGCTTATACCTATTTTGAAAAAAAAGAAAATTGAATTGGATCTCTTCCTTTTCCTGTTTAAAAACCAAAATTACTAAATACATTATTGTATTGATAACTAAATATATAATTGACCAATAAAAATATATAAAAGATAACATAAGATAATGCCATTATGAATCAAGGTAGGAAAATATTTCTTATATAAAATATAAAAATACTTACTCTAAAAGATAAGATTATAAGATTAATACATTTGAGCACAGCCAAATAAAAAATTCCTACTCATACAAAGATACAATAAAGATAAATATCAAGGCATTAAAATGTGAGATAACATTATATTGATAATCAACAGATAAATAATTGGTAGATAGACAGATGTAGACATAGATATCCTGTCAAAAGACATAGAGAACAGACCACAACTTTGGAAGATCTCTTTCAGAGAAATAAGAAAGACTGAATATGCAAAAGGAAAAATAGACAAATTACTAGAAAAAGCTCTTCAAAATGGCTGATAAATATTTAAGAAAAGGTACCACCTCATCAATAGTCAGGGAAATATTCAAATAAAACCAAAACAGTATTAAATGTTGGTAGAGTGTGGAGAGATAGAAACACATATGGCTTTGTTGAAATTTAATTGACATAATCACTTCTGGAAATAATTTGAGATTATGCAGAAACACTGAAGTACAGCTATGTGAGGAATGTTGAATAACTGAAATTATCTCATTCATCTCAGTAAAATATTGTTTCACACTGTTGCCAATCCTAAATTAATCTTGTTTCCTCTTGCTAATCCTAAACTAACTAACATCTGCTAAAACCTTGGTTCCGATATTGAAGGGCCTTCATTCTGTCCCATGACAGAGTTTTTCACCTTCCACGAATATGAAGAATCAGCAAGCCATAGAATAAAGGTGACTTTGACTGACGTTCCTTTATCTACCCTGTAGATTCTGTAAGACATTCACTGCTTGACACAATAATGTATTTAAGCTGTTATTACACTGCAATGCTCTTCATAAAGTGGAGAACATACCACTTTTGCTTGAATTTTCTCCTTTAATATTTGTAATTTGGAAATACTACTACTTTTTATATAGCCCGCCAAAACTCTAGTGTGTTAAAAAAAAGTCATTTTAAAATAATATTTATTGTGATCTTTTACTTAGTAGCCCCTGCTGGAAAAAAATACAAGTATTATTCAACAGTATGATGAATAAATAAACTGTAGTATGTTCATAAAATGAAATACTATTTATAAGCAAAAGAAAAGTGAAACTGAATAATTTTAACTATGTTAAATTGGAACAAAATATTGAGTGAAAAATGAGTTACAGAAAAATACCTACATTATGTAAAATTTAAAAAAATTAAAAATCGAGATAGTTTATATATATGGAAACCAAAATATATGGGAAAAATCAAGAAAAACAATGTGATTTTAAAGCCAAAATCGGAATAGTGTTTTTTGTTATAAGGCTGAGGAACGGGTGAGATCAGGGAGGGAGATATAGGTGATAATTCAGAGATAATTATTATACTATATTTCTTAAAATAGGTGCCTGTTGCATTTATGTTCTCTATATCCTATATAGTTTATAAATAATTTTGTATATATTCAATATTCAAGAAACACTTGACATGAAAATATAGATTTGACAAGAAAAAATATGTAGAGAGAGTATAGAAGAAGGGAGGAAGAAAGGAGGGAGAAGAAGAAAGAAAAGATTATCTCATTATCCTTCTTATGTGGATTAAAAGTGATAAAATCTGGTAAAATACTTTGAAATAGTCATAACTTTGTCTTTTCCCAATTGCAGCATTTGCTTCCTAAGCATCAAAGGGCAATTCATGGCTAAGAACTGTTTTAACACTGCCCATTGGACTCAAAGTGCTGGGAAGGGACTGACTTATTGCTAAATATTATAGACAGACAGATAGATAGATAGATAGATTAGATAGATAGATAGATACAGATGGATAAATGTGTGTGCGTGTGTGAATCTCAAATCAGTTTTTTGTTGCCTTTTCAATGTTTCTTATTATTTCATTAATTTTCTTCATGTGTAATTAGTTTCTGCACTCAGAACTTTTTAAAGAGATTCCATTACATGGAGAATACTGCTTATATGCAATATTGTTTTTATTTAGAATAATTCAATTGATACAGATTTATTTATGATAATTTAAAATGACAAATAATTGTGTTTTGAAACATTTAATGCTCTTAAATTTAAACATAATATACAATAATCCAATTGGATGGGTTTCTTACTAAGATTGGAGTAAAGTCTTCAGAGTGAATGCATTACCCAAGGGCCATACCACTACTATTAAATGCTGCATTTTGCCATTATCAAACTGGATTAGAAGCATGAAATCTTTCTTTATTATAAGCAATAAAAACAATTTGCCTGAACCTATTATAATACATCTAATTTATTAACCATATCTTCAAGTACAATATGCTTAATTATTTATACTTTAGAAATACTTCTATGTTTATTTTATTTTTAAAGAGGAACACAACTACCTATATATGGAAAAGTCATTATTCTAGTTAGAAAAATACTGAAGGCCTCGAGTTCATTCAACAAATCAATATTTAATTAGCAATGTGTCAAACTGCAGATACCTGTTACTATAGAATATGTTACTAAAATGAGATGTTCGTTTATCATTGATGTAACTGTGAAGAGTAGGTCACAAAGACACAAATAAAACTGAAATTAAGAGTACACATGGCACTGGAAGACAACCAAAACATTACTTTTACTATGACCTCCATAAAAGAAACATGTCATGACATTTCTAAACAAAGTGTTGCAGCTTTTGTCATTATTATAATTGGCTTGTGTATATGATTAAAAAGACCTAAACAGTGGTGAAATCACAGAGATGACTTTCACTTACTTACATTTTAATTCAGATATTTTTTAAATAAGAGAAGACATTCACAAGGAATTTTAGTTTGAGGGTTCTATGTGTGCTTTAATACATTTATATGATTGCTATAGATAATGAAAGTTATTACCTCCCTTACCCTAGAAAAACTAATCTATATTAGTGTTAAGCAAATTTCCCAGCATGAAGCAAGTTAGTTTGAAGAAGTAAAGGCTAAAAAAGAAAGTTTCATAATTTGTGAACTGTTTAGAAGGAATAATGATTACATAAGTATATTTTGGTAGTATCATTTTACATTAAACACACTTCATAAATACTGTAAGATAATGTGCATCCAACATGTATATATGTGTATTTTATGTAAATACATCAATTTAAATTAGTTATCATATTTATTGAATACTAGTACTATGCTGATTTATATATGAGATACTGTATTTATATGTAAACTATTCCCTAACTTTTGGTATGTTCATATTATAAAATATTGTACAGAATTTTTTTTTGTAAAGGAAATAGGGATGTACCAAATAGAAATAAATATTAAGATATGTCATTGACACAGGAAAATTTGAATTTAAGATAAATATTTTTTTGAGATATGGAGATATCAAAGTAACTGATGACAGAACATTGATCTGAATGAGGTTGGCTTAAAGTGCCTTAATGTTTGAGAAACAACAGCAATACAAGTAAGATGAGCAGATGTATAATATTTTATAAAGAGGCTCATATTCAATCTATCACTAAAGAAAAGTTGGATTCAAATATGCCAAGGGTTTTCTGTGTGGTGAAAATATCCAAATTAAGATATTTTGTGTAAGAAATGATTATAAATTTGAGGAATGTTAATTGTATGACGTGCCAAAAATCAAATAACAAAACATAATCAAATAATAAAGTAATGCCATTGAAAACTTTGTGTTGAGGAAAGAGAAAACTTGGTTTTGATTGAAAGGAAATAAAGATTTTTATTATAAAAGGTACCAGTATGGTTTTTGAAGTTGTCTTTAAAAATTATAACTATGCTTTAAATTAGCTATATCTCTACATTTAATAAGCTGATGCTTATTTATCTTCTCTTTTAATGAATGTAGCCCCATGATCTTCAACATAATTAAACCTAACTTAAGTTCATATTTTTAAGCATTGTTTGTTTCAGGAGAAGAGCATCAAAAGCCACAGAGTCAAAGAACCATGACAGGAACTCCAAAGATGAAAAAAATTTAATTGTGTGGTAATTAAAGCCATGGTATCTGGGACCATATTTGAATCTCTATCACTACTTCATGGTTGTGTGATTTTGATCAACTTTTTTAGCCATTCTTTAACTGTGCTTCCCCATTTATCAAATGCATGTAAAAATTAGCAATTATTTCAAAATATTTTTTGTGAATATTAAGTTCATTAGTATATTTATGGTACCTACAACAATGCCTGTTAAATAGAGCTCAATAAATTTTGGCATTTTTTCACCATGTTCTTTATTCTGTTATTTATAAACAAAACAACAAAGATTGACATATTTCAACATTATAATTCTTTAGTATTAATATCAGTTAACAAAAGAATTTACCATAAAATAGCTGCTAATTATATTTTGTAACTGCTTAGCAATAGGTCTTCAAGGTTTTTAAGTAGAAAGGCAAGATGCTTATAAATATATGTATATCACATCCTCTCTCCTCTGTCCACATTTACATTACATTTGTTAGTTTAGATTCTTGAGCATAATGGCTATGCAGTGCACATTATACAAAATTACTTTCCTTATGTTTATATTGATTTCTGTCTTTACTCAACCATAATCTGGCTACTATCACCTGTGCTGATTTCATAACACACAAACAAATTATCAAGCTAAGAACAAAAAATGGACAGATATTTTGTAGTCATTATGTTTCCTTGGAATAACTAGAAAGCTTCTAAAAATGTCTTTTGGTATCTCCCAACCAGAGATGAAGCTATTTAAAAATCTAAAAGAATAAAATGAACATCTCTGAAAACCTTACCTGGGGTACTATTGCTAGTGACCTTGTCTTCCTTTGTAGGAAGTATTTTAGTTTTATTTACAAACATGAGTAAGTTATGGCATAGCAAAAAACATAATAAATACACATCACAACCTCAAGACTGGAAGAAATATACATATTCTTTGTCATAAACCTATTCTTGAAGCTTCTGACCTAATATAGGACCATTCAGCCCCTAGGGAAAGAGAAGAGGAAAGAAGAAAGTTTATTCCATTTTCAGCCATCAAACTCTAAGTAATATGAAATTTTAAAAATATCCCTCCATATAATTTTAGCCATCTCTTCAGCCTGCTTTCTGGAATAAAACACATGTAATCATTTTCTCAGTGCACTATTATAAGTGTGTAATGGTAGCACCTACTTATTTTACTGTGCAACATTGCATTATGTTTTGGAACTAGAATTAAGAAATGGTATGCTTTGCTTTGGATTTTTCATAGAAAAATCCTAAACTTGTATTTCTACAGTATGTGTATACATTGTAAATTCATCATCCATGTATACAATGTCTATGTACATAAACTTGAAAATGAGGAAATGGATAAATTCCTGGTAGTACACAACCTCCCAAGGCTCAATCAGGAAGAAATAAATCTTCCCAATGGATCAATATCAAGTAATGAAATTGAAGCAGCAAAAAAAATCTTTCAACAAAAAATAGTCCCAGACCAGATGTTTGCACAGTAGAATTTTATCAGACCTAGAAAGAATAATTGGTACTCGTACAGCAGAAATTATTTCATAACATTGAGAAAGAAATAATCTTTCCCAATACATTCTATGGAGCCAGTATTGTCTTGATACCAAAGCCAGGAAAGGACACAATGAAAATAGAAAACTGTAGACCAATATCCCTTCTGAACACAGATGCAAAAATCCTTAATAAAATACTAGCAACCCAAAGAATACACCATGACCAAGTGGGCTTCATCACAGGGATGCAAGAATGGTTCAACATACACTAATCCATAAACGTCATTCATTCACCTCATGAACAGAAGCACAAAGATCATATGATTATCTCAATAGATGCAGAAAAAGCATTTCACAAAAATTAATCACCCTTCTATGATAAAAACTCTTAAAAAAATAGGCATAGCTGGAACATATCTTAAAATTATAAAGGCCATATATGACAAACTCACAGCCAACAACATACTGAATGGGGAAAAGTTGAAAGCATTCCAACTCAAAAATGGGACAAGACAAGGAGGCCCAGTGTCACCACTTCTATTCCACACAGTGCTAGAAATTTAAGCCAGAGCAATCAGGTACGAGAAGGAAATCAAGGGCGTCAAAATGGAGAATGAAAAGATCAAACTATTGCTATTTCCTGATAATATGACCTTATATCTAGAAAACCTCAAAGATTCTGCCAAGAGACTCCTGGAATTAATAAATAAATTGAGCAAAGTCTAAGATTACAAAATCAATGTACACAAATCAGTAGCATTTCTATATACCAGCAATGGTCAAGGTAAGATTTAAATCAAAGACTCAGTACCTTTTAAATAGCCACAAAGAAAATAAAATACCAGGAATATATTTAAACAAGGAGGTGAAAGATCTCTACAAAAAGAACTATGAATCACTGAGGACAGAAATTGCAGGTGATGTAAACAAATGGAAAAATGTACCATGCTCCTGAATTGGCAGAATCAACATTGCTAAAATGTCCATGCTACCCAAAATGATTTACAGATTCAATGTAATCTCCATCACAATATCAACATCATTTATCACAGATCTAGAAAAAATAATTCTGCACTTTCCTTGAAGCCAGAAAAGAGCCTGAATAGCCAAAGCAATCTTAAGCAAAAGGAACAATTCTGAAGGCATCATTTTATCAGCTTTAAGCTATGCTACAGGCTATTGTAACCAAAACAGCATTTCATTGGCACAAAAATAGAGACATAGACCAGTGGAGCAGAACAGAGAACCCACATATAAAACTATGCACATATTGCCATCTGATCTTTGACAAAGCAGTCAGCAATATACACTGGCAAAAAGAATCTCTATTCAATAAATGGTGTTGGGAAAATTGGATAGCCACATATAGAAGATTGAGACAGGATCTGTATATCTCACCATTCACAATAATTAATTCAAGATGGATAACAGACTTAAACATAAGGCATGAAACCATTAAGTATTCTAGAAGAAAATGTTGGAAAAAACTCTTTTAGATATCAGCCTAGGCAAAGAATATTTGAAGAAGACCCCAAGGGCAATCACAGCAAAAGCAAAAATAAATAAATGGGAGTTGATTGAATTAAAAATCTTCTGCATAGCTAAGGGAACAATCAACAGAGCATACACACAACCTACAGAATGGGCAAAAATATTTTCATGCTATACATCCAACAAAGTACTAATAAACAGAATGTATAAAGAAGGAAATCAGTAAGAAACAATCAAACAACATCATGAAAAAGTGGGCAAAAGACAAAAACAGATTTTCAAAAGAAGATAGACTGATGGCCAATAAACATATGAAAAATGCTCAATGTCACTAATCATCAGAGAAATGCAAATCAAAACCACACTTAGATAGCATCTAACCCCAGTGAGCATCAGTTTTATCAAAAAGTCCCCAAACAATAAGTTCTGGCATGGATGTGGAGAGAAAGGAACACTTACGCACTATTGGTGGAACTACAAACTAGTGTTAACCTCTATGGAAAATAGTATGGAGATTCCTCAAGAAACTAAAAGTAGACCTACCATTTGATCCAGCAATCCCAGTACTGGATATTTGCCCAAAGGGAAAAAAGTCATTTTATCAAAAAGACACTTACACTAGAGTGTTTATTGCAGCATAATTCACAATCTCAAAGATGTGGAATCAATCCAAGTACCCATCATTTTGTGAGTGAATTAATAAAATGTAGTATATGTATACCATAGAGTACTACTCAGCCACAAAAGAAAATGAATTCATACTTTTTGCAACAATCTGGATGGAACTGTAGACCATTCCCAAAATGAAGTATTGCAAGAATGGAAAAACAATCACACCATGTACTCAATATTAAATTAGAACTAACTCATCAGCACTCATGTGCACATATGTAAGTAAAACTCAATGGAAATCATGTAGGTGGGAGGATGGAAAAAGGGGCAGGTGAAATTATACCTAGTGGGTATAATGTACACTATCTGAGTGATGGACACACTTACAACTTTGACTCAAACAGTAAAACAGCAATCCATGTAACCAAAACATTTGTACCCCTGTAATATCCTGAAATAAAAAAAAGAAAACTTCCTAGTGGGAGATAAATATGTTTTTCTCCCTCTGTTACCAATGTTCATGACCCTTTTAAACTGGCTATGCACAAGTATATGACAAGAACTATTCTTGACTAAAATCCTGAGATAAAAATACATGAAGTTGTACCTGAACCTAATAAGGAGTTTGAATGAATATCCCCTCAATTTTCAATAACAACAAAAGCTTAGGAAAGGATGAATGCTGTAATAGTTAAGTGTACAGCCAAAGAAAGATAGAAAATAAAGATAAAACAAGTTGTAGCAATGGGAAAAGAAACACACTGAGCCTGTGCCCTCACATTTTAGAACAGTTTCCCTGAATAATTCTAGTATCAAGTGAATATATGTTAAAAAGAAAGGTATCAAGATGGGACCCTATCAGCAGAAAAATAAAAACAATAAGAAGAAAAAGGAGATGGATTGGAGTGGGAAGAAAGGCCAGTTAGGTAAAGGAAGAGGAGAAAAGAAGGGAGAAAATGAGGAAACAGACTTCATTAAGAGGATTCACATTTGTAAGCAATGAAAGATAGCCAACATTTTGAAAACTATTTTAATACAAAAAAGAGAAAAAATACATTTCTGTATATTGAATATGTATAGATTCTCTTCCAGACTTACAGGAAATGTTTGAAGAAAAAAAATAGTGTTTAAGCATAAATAGGTGAAAGCACTTGCTGCAGAACTTCCCTCTTTACTACAGCAAGAATCTAAGGTACTTACAGATGTTTACTGGATGAGATTGGAAAACTTTCACATCTCTACAGTTTTCTAGTGATGAACTCTCAAAGTGACTGATGCTTAAAAGGAGAGCTTCGCTCTCCATTCCCTATCTTGGTATTTGTTTATCTTTTGATTTTAGAAGTAGATATTTTTATATTGCTTGCTTTTAAAGTGATCATTACAATTTTGTCAAGCATCAGTGTCATATTTACCCACAGAGCTTGTGGAATTGTAGATGCCCAGGCCTACTTTCTGGGGCTCTGATTGGTAACTTTTTGTAAGAACCTAAGGACGTAATTATCCTGAGGATAGCTTAGTTTGAGAATGATTAGTTTATTATAGCAATAAATAATTAAAGAAATTTAAAATATTATTCCAAATATTGAATATTGATAATTTCTTTTATATTTTATGTATTTATTTATTTATTTTGAAGTATTATGAGGGTACAAATGTTTTGGTTACATGAATGGTTTTTGTAATGCTTGAACCAGGGTTATAAGTATGCCTGTCAGCTAGATAGTGTTCAGTGTGCAAGTTAGGTAGGTATTCGCCCATCCCTTCCTTCCCTCCCCTCTGCTTGATTTGCATTAAGTTTTACTTCCCTGTGTGCACACATGTGCTCAGCAGTTAATTCCAATTTAATACATGTGGTGTTTGTTTTTCCATTCTTGTGATACTTCACTCAGGATAATGATCTATAGTTCCACCCAGATTGTTGCAAAAGGCATTACATCATCCTCTTCATGGCTGAGTAACATTTCATGGTATACATGCACCACCTTTTGTTAATCCACTCATGAATTAATGGGCATTTGAGTTGATTCCACATGTTTGCAATTGAGAATTGTGCAGCAATAAGCATTTAGAGTGTAGGTATCTTTTTGATAAAGTGACTTCTTTTCCTTTGGATAAGTACCCAGTAATGGGATTGCTGGATCAAATCGTAGGTCTACATTTAGTTATTTGAAGAATCTCCATACTGTTTTCCATAGAGCATACTAATTTGCAGTCCAACCAAGAGTGTAGAAGAGCTCCTCTCTCTCTGCATCTACACCAGCATCTATTGTTTTCAGAAATTTTAATAAAAGCCATTCTGACTGGGGTAAGGTAATATCTCATTGTAGTTTTAATTTGCATTTCCCTAATTATTAGTGACATTAAGCATTTTTCATATGTTTATTGGCCATTAATCCATCATCTTTTGAGAAAATTCTATTCATGTCTTTTATTCACTTTTTTTATTATTTCAAGATATTATGGGGGTACAAACATTTTGGTTACTTGTTATGACTTTGCCTCACCCAAGCCAAGATTAGAGGTCTGCCCTTTCCCTACACAATGCTCACTGCATCCATTAGTTGTGAGTTTACCCACCCCCAACCCTGCAACCCCCAATGAGTAATACTACCATGTGAGCACCTTAGTGTTGATCAGTTAGTGCCAATTTGATGGTGAGTACATGTAGTGCTTATTCTTCCATTCTTGTGATACCTCACTTCAGAGGATGTGTTCAAGCTCTATCCAGGAAAATATAAGAGGTAATAGATTATTATTATTTTTTGTAATTGAGTAGTATTCCATTGTATACATATACCATATTTTATTAATCCACTCATAGATTGAAGGGCACTTGAGTTGTTTCCACATACTTGTAAGAGTGAATTGTGCTGCTATAAACATTCTAATGTAGATGTGTTTATTATAGAATGTCTTTTGTTTCTTTGAGTAGATGCCTAGTAGTGCTATTGCTGGAGCAAACGGTATCTCTATTTTTAGCTCTTTGCAGTATCTCCAAATTTTTTTTGCTTTTTAATGAGATTATTTGATTTTATTCCTTCTCATTTGCGTGACTTCCTTTTAGATTCTGGTTATTAGCCCTTTATCAGATGCAAAGCTTGTGAATATTTTCTCTCATTTTGTAGGTTGTTTATTTGTTCTGTTAATTATTTCCTTGGCTGTGCAGAAGATTTTTAATTTAATCAAGTCCATTTATTTATTTTTGTTGTTGCAGTGATTGCTTTTGGGATCTTCTTAATAAATTCTTTGCCTAGGCTGATACCTATAAGATTTTTTTTCAATATTTTTTCTAGAATTCTTATGGTTTCATGGCTTCCATTTAAATCCTGTATCCATCTTGAATGAATTTTTGTGAGTGGTTAGAGATATGGATCCTGTTTTATTCTGCATGTGGTTATCCAATTTTCCTAGCACCATTTATTGATTAGGGTTTGTTTTCCTCAGCACAGTGTATATTATTGTCTGCTTTGTCAAAATAGTTTTCTGTATATGGATGGCTTTATATCTGAGTTTTCTGTTCTGCTCCATTGGTCCATTTCTGTATTTTTATATGAATCCAATGCTGTTTTGGTTACTATAGCCTCTTAGTATAATTTGAAGTCTGGTAATGTGATGTCTCCAGATTTGTTTTTTGTTGTTGTTGTTGTTGTTTTGCTTAAGATTGCTTTGGCTATTTGGGCTCTTTTCTGGTTCCGATCATAGAATACAATTATTTTTTCTAGATCTGTAAAATATGACACTGGTATTTTGATGCATATTTTATTGAATCTTTAAATCACTTTGGGTATTATAGAAATTTTAACAATCTTGATTCTACCAATCCATGAGCATGATATACTTTTCCACTTGTTTGTATAATCTGGAATTTCTTTCTTCAGTGTTTTGTAATTCTCTTTGCAGAGATCTTACACCTCCTTGGTTAAGTCTATTGATAATTTCTAAAACTTAAAATTCCATCCCTCTAAAATATTTTGAACCTCCAAAGATCATTTTATTGAGAAAATTTAACGTATGTAAAATGTGAATTAGTATGAGTTGTCTTTGAAGAAGGTATAACATAATTCTTTACATTAGAGACACTCAGTCAAAAGTGAAACTTAATCTGTCATCATCAGGAAACAATTTCTCTTCCTAAATGTGTATTTTTTGTTACCTTTGAGAAAATTATTAATGCACTTAACCAACATTATTAGACATAATTTAAATCATTTTTGTTACTGTTAAAATAACATTTAAACAAATTTGTTGCACTCTTTATAAAGATCTTTTACAAAAAAATGCAGTGCATTTTAAAATATAATATGCATTTTTCTGTGAGATATATTAGAGTCTGTCAAAATCATTATGCCTTCTATAAACATTCTAATGAAGATGACTTTTTTACAGAATGCTTTTTTTTTCCTTTGGGTAGATGCCCAGTAATGGGATTGCTGGAACAAATGGTAGTTCTACTTTTAGCTCTTTGTGATATCTCCATATTACTTTCCACAGAGGTTGTACTAGTTTGAAGTCCCACCAGCAGTGTATGGGTGTTCTTATCTCTCCATATCCACACCAACATTTATTGTTGGGCAGATGGGAAGAGGGAAGAGGAGATAGGTATATTCACACCTAATGGGTTTGGTACTCACTGTCTGGGGGGATGGACATGCTTGAAGCTCTGACTAGGGTGGGGCAAAGGCAATATATGTAACTAAACATTTGTACTCCTGTAATATGCTGAAATAAGAAAAAGAATCATTATGTTTTGACTATTGTAAACCATTATTATTGTCTTATTAACCAAAGTATTTCAAACTATAGACTGTGCCCTGACCTTTATATTGGGCAACTTCTTTGATGAAGGCTTTAGTTTCCAAGTACAAATCAATTACTCTTTAACACAGTTCCTCTCAAGATATATACTGTGTGATTTTTAGGATAATACTAAAAATGTGTACAAAACTTTGTGAACACATTTGAAAAATGTGTTCAAACTTTGCTTTCTGACTTATATTAAGACAATTAAGTTAAAAATATGAAATTGATTTTACTTAGGCTTCTTCATAGCCACATTTTTTGAGGGCTGTAGAATTATTGTAGTAGTAGTAGCAATAGTAGTTGCTTCATCATGGAATAGAATTTACATGTGTTGGAACTGGCTTTCCATAGAGAATTGTGTGAATCTCTTACCAACTATCTGTTCAGGGATATCATCTTTGCTCATGTTAGCTTGAAAACAACCATAGTGGAAGTATTTATACCATGGAAATTAGAAATGCTAAATCATATCCCACTCCTTGACTCCCTAAGAGCTGGCTTACCAGTATATACATAGAATATTTAGTTTTCTCTGTGAAAGATGTCTGAAACACTCCAGGTTTCTTTTTAGAACCAATATTTATTTATATTGTTTAACTAGTTAAATAAGAAGTAAAACAGCTAGTGATGTCTCAACAGAATTTTAGAGTTATACTTTATTTTGTAAGTCTTGAATAATTTTATCTTCATGGCATCAAAGCTTTCCATGAGTGTTTTCAAATTATATATCCTAAGCCTTGTTTTAAAATAGTTAAATGTTTATATGTTCTTCAACGCTAACGTAGATATAAAATTAGACTGTTCTTTGTTATACCTTGTCAACAAATTACAATTCAATTTAGAAATTGCATCACAAGATCACTAATATTGTGTTCCTTTCAATTTGTATTAATTAACTATTTATTCTATGGATGTTAACCAGTATCCTGTTTCAACACTGTTTTGAATATGGATGCTTTAACATGATTAATATGATAACCATATTTCTTGCCTCAAAAAACTTAGAGTGTAAAGTCAGATATTTTATATATATATATATATATATAGACAATTACAATACTAGAAGTACTAAAGTAGGAGTTTAGGAAACATGTAAGAGAAACACATAACCTAATCTAAGTAGAAGTTTAGAAAGTATGTAAGAGAAATATATAAACTCATTCTAAGTAAAGTGGTATTTAAATTGAGTTGCGAAGAATGATTTGGAGTTAGCTAATGCAAATACATTGGAAAAGGAGTTTCAAAGAGAATGTATAAAATATGGACAAATGGTTGGGCATGGTGGCTCATGCCTGTAATCCTAGCACTCTGGGAGGCCAAGGTGGGAGATTGCTTGATGTCAGTAGTTCAAGACCAGCCTGAGCAAGAGTGAGACCTTGTCTCCAATAAAAATAGAAAAATTAGCCAGGCATAGTGGCATGCGCCTGTAATCCCAGCTATTCGGGAGGCTGAGGCAGGAGAATCTTTTGAGCCCAAGAGTTCACGTTTCCTGTGAGGTAAGCTGATGCGACGATGCTCTAGCCCAGGTGACAGAGTGAGATTCCATCACACCACACACCCCCACACACACACACACACAAATTGGTCAAATGGTTATAATATATTTAAAAGACTGGAGAATTTCCACTATTATTGCAGCATAAATCCTCAAAGAAGGAAAGGCAATAAATTGCATGTTTACATTAACAAAGTAAGATTATATCAAGCATTTTAAATCATTTAAATACAGACCAAAAATGATTGTCTGAAATTTTAGCTTCTGGTAAAATTACTCTGGCTCTAATGTGGAGAATGATTAAAAAAGGACAAACACTAGTAATACGAAAACCACATACAGGTATTTTTGTATAATCCAACTGAAAAATTATATGAAGGGGAGTTGATGGAAAACAAATCACCTATTAGAAACACTACAAGGTTAGAAATGTTAGGTCTGGTGGAGGGTAAACAGGTGGCAAGGAGGTAGCTAAGGTTAGAGAGTGGGAAGTGAATTATAACTAGAAACCAAATTGTGACTAGGAATTGTTCCCTGGTGGGAACATACATGGTAAAAAGATCGTAGTAATCTTTAACTGACCTAGAGCTCATTACCATCTAATTAGCATAACATGGTGGAACTTCATGAAGGACTCTGGGAAAAACACATGCACAAAAAGGGAAACTGTTATATAACCAACCTGTTATGTAACCCATATCTGTCAATCACCCCAAAGGGTGGGAAATGACAACCACTCCTTCCAGGAGATAGGCAGGACAAACTTGTGACCTTATAAAGGCAGTGTGTGCTCAGACTTGGAGGTTTTTCTCCACTTGTGGAGACTGATTCATTCCACTCTCTCTGGAACATATTTTCACTTTGTGTAGCTTCCTTCCTTACTTGCATTCTTTCTTTTATGTGATAAACTGTTTGCATAAAATTGTTCTGTGTTTGTGATCACTCTGTCATCAGCTCAACTGAGTACCAGTCCTCATTCTTGACACTGGGAACTGGGGGACCAGGAAATATCCAGGCAAACCTAACAGAAGCAGTGGCTTTAACTAGAAGAAAGACAACTCAAGGGGCATATTTGGCTGGAGAGGTACATGTAAATATTTTAGAGATGATAAATGAAATCATGTGAGCTGATGTACTATCATAGGAACATTGAACCACAAGAAGTGAAGAGTCAAGAATAGAGCTTTGAAAAATGTAATTTTTAAGAAACAGGCTAGAGAAAAGAATAAAGGGTATGGAAAATTGTATAACCAGAAAGAATAAATAAATCCCCTAGACTAATCTGTGACAAAACAATGAAAAAAAGGGTTTGTTAAAGGAGAAGTCAAAGTAGTCAATATTGTTAGGAGTCTGGCTTTAGCTAATATTACTGGGTAATATTAGTTAAGTTTGTTTAATGACAGGTGGGAGCAAAAGTGGGAATTGCAAGGGAGAGAGCTTATGTTGATATGTCTTTTAATGTTATTTCTCTAATTGTCAAAGCAAAAGTGAATATTCAAATTATTTTGTTGTCAAAATTTGGTTTTGCTTGTTTACATTGAAGAAATTTGAGAATGTTTGTGTGTGGATAGGAAAAGATTAATAGAAGAGAGATGAAGTTATTTGGTATCAGTCAAATGAGATCCTTAAGAAAGGAGGAAGAAAAGGAATCCAGACCACAAAATTTTCCAAAAAAAGAGAAACACACTTTATATTGAGATTGGGAAAAGAAGAAAGAACAAAGGATCATTTCTTTCATTTTTTAATTTATTTTTCAAAGTGAGATTTAAGGTATGTCAAAGTTCCAAGATTTTTCTTTTTAAGTCAACACAAGCTCTCTTTGTGCAATCTGTGATTTTCTATTTTCTTGTTTGCAGCACACAGCAACGTGTGTGTCTGTGTATGTGTCTCTGTGTATGTGCATTTTAAAGGCTGCAAACTGCATTAATCCATGCTTAGGGTATTACTAGATATTAGACTAGACGAAAATGTGGAAGTGCACAATAAAGGTAAATCTAGGTCATAATTTGTAAAAGGACTAAGTGGGGAGCCATAGAGTATGGGTCAATATTTATATTTTCATATTTTAAATTTGTTTTATTTTATCTACCATCCATTTCCTTCTTTCACGAATGTAACATATTTTTCTTTCTCTCTAATGACATTAATTTTCTCTTACATCCAAAGCAAATTGCTTAAGTTTCATCTTGGAAACTTGGTCTTAGTCTAGTCTAAGTCTTGGTCTTTGTCTTTTTTATTATGAACTTTTCTTCGAATGTTTGGTGATCCAATGCTCATAATATACATATTATGATTCAGGATTTCTATGTGTTGTTTTGACTTGGTGGCTAGCAGGTTTTACATCTTTACCACAGGGCTATTGACTATTTCTTTTGTTGACCTTAAAATCTAAGTATCCTCATTGTTGTTGTTTTTGTTTTTATCAGACTCCTTAGATTACCCAGATAAAAATATTCCATTTTCCTTTGTACAGAAAAAGACTGGCTGCCACATTTCATGGCCCTCAGTGAGGGCAAGGGTCATGTACCTTATATATATATACATATATATACACTATATATACACTTATGTTTTTTTTTTTCCTTTTAAGGTGGTATACTTTCAAGCATCTGAACATTTGTCATGGGTGAAGGGGAGACTATGACACCTAGGGATCTAACTACTATTTCAACAGACTTTCAGCCAATTCTGCTGTTTCTTGCACCATCTCAAACTCACCTTCAGAATCACCTGACTATATCCATTCTTTAGCCTTGCATATTTCTAACTCTTCTAAAAGCAGTTTTGTGTTTTTAACATTTCATGTGTGTTCACAGCAGTTATCATATATCCATCTGCCTCTCACCTCTGAAAATTTTGTTTCTGTCATGTTCTTTCACCTTTTCTGAGTCCTTGAGAGATTTTGTCTTAAATCACTTTATATTCCTTTTACTAAAAATTGCTCTAAAGTTTTGAAAGATAATCACAAGCCAAAACATGTGTTTGAAAGACTGAAGATGTACCTGCACAATAAAAATAAAACAAGAAGTGTCAAAGTGCATTGTCAGAGATATCAACTGTCAAACTTAGTACTTAAGGAAATCAGACATTTAACACTTAATAACCTAATGGTATTTGAGGAAAGAACTGAGAAAATTACTCTGCTCAGTCATAAATGTTAAACAGAAGTGCTATGCTATTGTTTAAAAATATGCATAGATTAACATGATAAGAATGACTATCCAAAGGGGCGTATATATTGTTTATTCATTTGAATTTTTTCCCTTATTTGGTTCCCTCTCCCTTTCTCTTTCTAAAATTATGCATATATTCATTCTGTACATGTATTCTTGTTAATATCTGAGAGCTTTACAAATGTCTTTTCTCGCTTAGAATCATTCTTTTAAATACTATTCATAAATTACATGTATGGGCTTTTAGCATTTTAAGTAAACTCCCCATGTACCAGCACTTAGAATTCTCCATATTTCTGGTAATTTTATTATATTCTTAAGGGAAAATATGTGTGAGATTTTCTAAACAGCCTGGCCTTTATAGAAGCATAGATCATGAAAATTATTCTGTCATTGTATCATTTGCTTCTCAAACACAGAGCAACATATGTAACTATATCATTGAATTTTAAAATGTTCATAAACATTGCCCCAAAGTATTACTAATTAAGGCTTATTTAGCATACATAGTTCAGTGAGATTTGTGGATATGGCTTATTTCCATGTCCGACATTTTAAAGAAAATTATAACTAAAAAGCTATTTGTGTTGTGCAGCACTTATGCAGAATACTTTACCATATGAGGTGCTTTATTCAAATATCAAATTGGCACATTTTCAGACATAACAATTTGCTTTTGGTTAAAAGTGCACTTTATTTTGTTCCCATTTTTGTTTACATAATTTATTGTGCCACTGCTTATGAACTCAGTTCATTAAAAGAAAGGGGGGAAAAGGACTAGTTCTATTTGTATATAGATAAACTGGCTACATAGTAATTTAAACTCTGGAATTCTTAACATTTATTTATTTATTTATCTTTGTACAATTCCTGATCTATTCTGTGAATTCTTTGTGTCAAAACACTATCTGAGCTTTAACTTTTGACTCAACAGCTGTCTCTTACAGCTAGTCTTCCCTGAAGAACTCAGTTGAAAATCATCTTTCCCTTTTCATTACACATAACACTCTCCATTTATTTTATGGTTTCTCAGTCTGTTCAGGCTGCTGTAATAAAATATCTTAGGCTGGATAATTTGTAAATAATAGTAGAAATTTAGTTTTCACAGTTCTAGGGGATGTGAAGTCCAATATCAAGTGACTAGCAGATTTTGTGTCTGTTGAAGTCTTGCTCTCTGCTTCATAGATCACTCTTGTTGCATCCTCACATAATAGAAGGGCTGGAAGAGACTAACTTGCTCCTTCAAGGCCTTTCATAAGGGCAGTAATCCCATTCATGAGGGCAGAACCCTCTGACTTAATCATTTCAAAAGGCCCCATCTTGGAATACTATTGCACTGAAAAGTAAGTTTCAACATAAATTTGGAGAGACACAAACATTCACACCACAGTACATAGAATTCATCATTTAAAAACATGTACTTAATGAGTATAGACATAATGATATCAAGTTTTAAGCATCATACAAATAGGAATAAAAAAGAAGAAAGAAATAAAAAATTTGATACAGACATATAACTCTTTCTGTTGAATATTATTTTATTTTATAGTAAAATATTTTTTATGTTTATAAATGTTCCTTTTCTGGAGACAAGTATCACAAACTTGAATGTATCAATTAATAAAATATTTTGATTTTTTTAATAATGGAATGCCAATATAAAGGCAATGGAGGAGTCATTTTCAGATCTAATAACATATTAGAAGGCGGAAAACATATTTAAAAGCAAAATACAATTTGATTACTAAATTGTTAATATTTTATTAATGTTCATTTTTAGAAATAAATGCATAAACAGAACTTATTAATATAGACAAAAAAATCAGCAGTGAAGTAGCTTAATTTTTCTGGATGGAGTTTAGCTATGTAATACTATAATGAAAGTTTTGGAAATAATTTGTGTATATCCACTGAAAGTTTTTCTTCTTTCCTTAGATATAAAGATTCCCTGTCTTCTGCAGGCTCAAACTATATTTTTTATTAAGTATGATAATTAACATGTGCATACAGAAATGAAGTTGTGTATGACAATTTTCATTTTTGAAAAGACAAGAATTTTCAGTTCAAATGAAATCTCTTGCATGTTTCTTGAGTTTTGTAAATCATGATTGTGAATGTCAGACACTGCCCTCTAAAATATCAAAAGATCTGGTAAAAGACAAGGATGCCCACTCTCCAAACTTCTTTTCAACATATTCCTGGAAGTCCCAGCCAGAGCAATTAGATAAGAAAAATAAAGCAAAAGCATCCAAATTATAAAAAATAAAAAATAAAATTATCTTTGTTTGCAGATGGCTTAATTATACATATAGCAAACTCTAAACACTCACCAAAGTGGCTGTTAGAAATGGTGAATGAATTCAATAAAGTTGCAGGATAAAAATCAACATAAAAATTATTTGTATTTCTATACATAAACAACAAACTATCTGAGAAGGAAATTAAAAAATATCCCATTCGTAATAAAACAAAAGGAATAAAGTTCTTAGGGACAAAGTTAATCAAGAAGTCTTGTACACTTGTACACTAGTAACCAAGATTTGTACACTGAAAGTTATAAAATATCGCTGAGGAAAATTTTTAAAAATCACAGACAAATGGAAAGCAATCTGCAGGAATCTATTGGAAGAATTAATATTATTAAAATGTCTGTACCAACTGAAGTGATCTATACATTCAATACATTCTCTATCAAAATCCCATGGAATTCTTAACACAAATTTAAAAAATACTAATATTCATCAGTAATCACAAGGATACCACATAGCCAAAGCAATCCTGAGCTAGAAAAACAAAGCTGGAGGCATCACACTTCCTGATTTTCAAATACACTGCAAAGTGGCGATAACAAAAATAGTATGGTGCTGGCATAGAAACAGATATATAGACCAATGGGACACAATAAATATTGCAGAAATAAATTCACACATCTATGGGTAACTGATCCTCAACAAGGATATTAAGAACATGCAATGAAGAAAAGATAGTCTCCTCAATAAATGGTGCTGGGAAAACTGAGTATTCACATGCCAGAAAAATAAAACTGGATACTTATCTCACATCATATACAAAAATTAATTCAAAATGGATTAAAGATTTAAATATGACTTGGAACAGTAAAACTATTCAAGAAGTCATACATAAAAAATTATTGATATAGTGGGTAATGATTCTTTTTAATATAACCCCCAAACCACAGGCAACAAAACCCAAAATAGACAAGTGATATTAATTCAAACTAAAAAGTTTCTAAATAGCACAAGAAACAAAATGAAGAGACAACCTAAATATTTGCAAACCATATATCTGGTAAAGGATTAATATCAAAAATATATAAAAATTCATATAGCTCTATGACAAAAAACAACCAAATTTTAAAAATGGGCAAAGGACCTGAATAGATATTTTTCCAAAGAAGATAAAAATTGTCCCTAGGTAAATAAAAAGGTGCACAACAATAATAATCATCAGAGAAATGGAAATTAAAACTGCAATGAAATATTACAATTGCTAGAAGAGCTATTATCAAGAAGAAAAAAGATAATGTATTAGTGAAGGTATAAGGAAAAGGCAGCTTTCTATATTGCTATTTGGAAAGTAAATTGCTACAGCCATTATGGAAAACAATGGAAAATAATATGCAGAATTTTCAAAAAATTAAAATAGAACTATCATATGATTCAGCAATCCTACTTCAGGGCATAATCCAAACAAAATCCAATCAGTATGTTGAAGAGATATCTATACTCTTATGTTCATTGCAGCATTATTCACAATAGCTAAGATGTGGAAACAACTCAAATGTCTATCAAAAGATGAATAGATAAAGAAAATTGGGTATATGCACATATAAATTGTAGAATATTTTTTAGCCTTATAAAAATTTTCCCATTTATGACAACATAGATGGACCTGGTGCATATTATGCTAAGTGAAACAAGCCAGACACAGAAAGACACATACTGCAAGATCTTACCTATTTGTGAAATCTAAAATAGTCAAACTCATAGGAGCAGAAAGCAGAATGGTGATTGCCAGGATTTAGAGGAAGTGAAAATGGGAAAATGTTGGTCAAGGGTTACAAAATTTCAATGATGCAAAATGAGTAAGTTCTGGCACTCCAATGCATAGCAATGTAACTATACTTAATAAAAATGTATTATATATTTGAAATGTACTAAGAGGGTAGATTTTAAGTGCTTTCACAACAAAACAATAACAAAAAGACAATGGTATTTATGGGAGGTGATAGACATGTCAATTATCTTGATTGTAGTGATTCTACCACAAAGTATAGATATATCAAAACATAAAGTCATATACTCTAAATATGTATATATATATAATGATATGCATACATTTTATTTGTCAATAATATTTCAAAAAAGCTGGAAGGAAATAAGAATAACCAATGTAATATAGTGAGAAAAAAAGGATGTTGATCTCAGAATTAAGAGGTGTGTGCTGTGATCTCAATTATATCTTTACCCAGATGGTATGCTCAATAATTAGACAGCTTGATTAAGAGGTGCCTTTAAATTCCTACTTCCAAGAGAGTCCAAGAGCTGCATTTTATCCAAGAGTTCCGAGTAAAATGAGGTCTCAAACCTCTTCCCCAATTGCTTCTCTCACCCCTCCTTAGATTCATATGTTGTAGATATAGTGAACTTTTACTAAAGGTTTAAGGGTAACAGTGAGGGGTCATTATATATGGCTGTTCAATAGAATATTTAATTTAGAACTAAATGTGAAACATTCATCTTTACAAAATTTGATTCCAAATGTTTTCCTGCTTCTGGTAATCACCTCCTCCCAGTTTGTTTGCTCCCTTTCTTTGATGCCTTCTTTCTGCTTCGCTCAAATGATCCTAAAGAACATCAGTGAAGACTATGCCATCATAGTCAACAATAATCTTTGCTCTGTAGCAAAATCTCTGGTGCCCCCAAAGCAGTTTTATGCCTTTTTAAAATATATGTAAACTCATTAGTGTGCTTTACCTAATAACAGTATAAATTATTTCTAGTCATATATTAACCATTTTACCATGGGTTACTCTGAGGGAAAAACAAAAGGACAGAATTTTATTTTCAGTAGTTCATGAATTACATAGCATATTTTAGAACTTTGATAAGCTACATTATCATTTTTCTTTAAGCAATTACAAATTTACACAAGAGTATAGAAAATAATACAAAGCCTAAACCTAGTACCCAGTGTATCAGTTTTTAACATTTTACCATATTTTGCTCAAAAGTTACTTTTTTATTATTTATATTTTAAAATCTGTATTAAAAATAAATCATAATACAAAAGAATGTGTACAATGAATATGCAATGTCTACACAGTAGTCACTAGACAAATATTACTATTTAAATTTGAATTAATTAATAACAGCATATACAATTAAAAAGTCAATTCTTGGTATTTAATAACAAGTAGCTAATGGCTACCACATAGAACAACCCAGAAAATGACATTACAATCAGAAATACAGAGAGATATATTGGAAATTGCTTGTTTAAATTAGTATAGTTTTAATTTTAGATTATTATTTTTCTTCTACCAATTACAGTGATCATATTAATGAATGTTAATAATTAATAATTTCTATGTGACAGACATTGTTTTACATGAGAACTTTATGTGTCAATTTATAAAATTTATGAAGTTCTAATAATAACACAATAATGTGGGCATTGACACACAGAGAATGGAGAGATTTATTAGCACTTAATTACTAATGAAGAAATTGATGTATAGTAAAGGTGAGTTAATGTCCCAAAATTACACAGGTTCCAAAGCTGGAATTTGTTCCTAGAATTTCTTGCTTCTGAATCTTTTCGTTTAATGATTATGTCATATTGCTTCTCTTGCCTAAAATATCAAATTACATCTGTAGAATTGAGAGAGGAGAACAGATCTTCCTCCACACACACACACACTCTAAGGAGCAGGGATTTAAAGTTCATGATATAATAAATCACGGAATTCAGATAAACTCTAAGAAGGATTTTTGGATATGGTACTACATTTGGCATTGATATTGCATTTATTAATAAGCGATCTACTTCCGGAAGAGACTTAGAAGGATGTAAATTATTTTAAACATGATTTTAAGACCAAAAGATATTTAAGACAATGAGGGGGGAAGTTTGTCAAAACTGTGAAAATTGTGAGATTTCTTTAGTTGTTAGCCTGCCAGTTTCATAAATGCTTGTAGGATATACCAGACTCCTGAGTCAGAAACAAAGAATTTATTACCCTAGACTATAAGAACTTCTTGTTCACATCATTCTCCTTGTTCCCAAAGTTCCCTTAAAATGATGACCAGTGGCCCATTATACATTTCCAAATAATGGATCTGTGTTACAGGTTGGGAATCTTGAACTTAGAAAACTCCTAATCTCATACAGAGGATGGTGGAAAATTGTTCAACCTTTGCCTTGCAAAACAAACACATAAATAAAAAAAAAACATTGTCTTCATTATCCTGGTCAGGAAAAAAACCAAATCTGTCCTCTGCCCAAGAGTGAAACACTAACTCTTTTACAAGGCTTTTTACTGTGCAGATATTTTTGAAAAGACAGCCAAAGAAAAAACTGTCACAAAACATGTAGTAACATGATGGAGAGTTATTCCTCAACAAAGTCAGAAAGTTCAGAAATTTCTTCTGAACATCATATAATTATAAAATCAGGATTTTACTTAACTTTCCTTACCTATTGAAGAGAAGCCCAGCTATTCATTAAAATAAAGAAAACATCTCCTAATCTTGAGTTATGAAAATATTTTTATGAATATTTAATTTATATTAACACAAATAATATCCCACAAGTAGTTGTTTTCTATATTTGTCCTCAATAAAGCTAAAAATATCATAGCAAAGGAAAGCTACATAAAACCAATTTTTGTTGAGCACAAAAAGCTGATGAGAGATATATTGTTGGTCAGCAAGCAACTTAACTGAGATATAATGTTTTATATGTATAAAAATGTGTATATTTTTAGTTTAATACACTTGAAGTAATACATTTACACAAATGATAATATTCTTCTAAAGTTATTAAAATCAATCATTCCTTGTTGTTATGCCTTGAATCTGAATCTGGCTTCATTATCTTGATTTGCTTTGTTTTAAAGAGTTTTATAATCTGCTCTGAATTATTCTATCTTTTAAATCATAAACGTCAGGTCTTCATGTTTTGGATTGCACTCAAATCTTGTTCATGACAGCAGAAAACACTTTTCTTCGAGAGAATTTTCTCAGGGCTTTATAAAAAAAACCAACATTTTTGAAAGAAAATAATACTAGAAGTAAAAATAAATTCTCTAAGAAGTTTTTATTTTGTAAATTAGAAACCTTGCTTTCTGATGTACAGAAATTATCTGATTATAACAACTATTAAAATAATCTTAAGTGAGGCATGGTGGCTCAGGCCTGTAATCCTATCACTTTGGGAAGCCAAGGCAGGAGGATTGCTTGAGGTCAGGAATTCAAGAACAGCCTGGGCAAGAGTAAGACTCCATCTCTACAAAAAATAGAAAAATGAGCTGGGCGCAGTGCTGTGTGCCTTTAGTCCCAGCTACTTAGGAGGCTGAGGCAGGAGCATATCTTGAGCCCAGGAGCTTGAGGTTGCAGTGAGCGATAATGAGGCTGCTGCCCTCCAGCCTAGGCAACAGACGGAGACTCTGTCTTTAAAATAAATAAATAAATAAATAAAATAATCTGGCAAAATATAGTAGCAAGTATCACATCCATACATAAAATTCAAAGCTCTTTATATAACACTTTAAAATGCCTAAACTCAGAAGTTTTCAGCTTCTCAGATGCTACTGTAATTTCTTGTTTTCTTTTTGTATATGCAAACCGTAATAAGAATTTGGAATTAATATAGGTGAGTAAGAGGACATTCATATCGAAGAGCCATTTTAGTTATCATTCATCATTGTCTTACAGCAAACTTAACATGATTTTGTTTCTCTCTTATTCCATTTAATTAATAATATTTACAAGTGCAACAATATTTCAAGATCAATGAGTATTGGAAAAAATTACTCTTTAGCCAAAATATATTTATCAAAATTTCCATTCTAAAATTCATGTAATTGACTTATAGGACACATTCTTATTGTGTCAGAACCTTTTCTACCAAGAAATACAATTAATTAAAATCCAGTAGCTGGTTAGGATTGTCACAATAGACACATTAACTCCATACAGAAGTCTCAATCAGCCTGGTAAAGAGGTGAAATAATTTTTGTACACATTTTATTAGAGAATATATATAAAATTTACAAATCATAATCAAATAGCTCTAAAATACTTTTTAATAAGCAAGGGAACAAATGATGAACAGGAAGATGGCTAAACCTTCAGATCGTGTACTCTAATGGATATGCATCTCATTAGGGTCTGATTATAAAACTATACTACAACCACATTCAATAACCCAAATTTATAATGATGTGGCTTAATATCTGACAGGAAATGAAATACAGAAGGATAATATAACTAAGTTTAAGCACATTATATGTGATAGAATTTATCATAGATATCACCTCAGACAATTCCAACAATCACATATGATGATTGCACTTGACAGGTACTATTTTTTGAACGTTGGTGTCCTCTCAAAATTCATATGTAGGAATCTAATACCAAATGTAATAGTATTAAGAAGTGATGTGTTTGAGAGGTGATTTAAGTCACAAAGGGCTTCACTCTCACAATTAGATTAGTGTCTTTATACAAGAGGCTTTGAGTGAACTGCCTTGCTCCCTTTTTGCCATGTGAGGACACAGTGTTTGCCCCTTCCACTCTGTGAGGACACATAGAAGGTGACATGAATGAGGAACAGGCCCTCTCCAGACATCAAATCTGCTGAGAATTTGATAGTGGACTCCTCACCCTGCACAACTGTGAGCAACAAATTATAATTGTTCATAAATTATGCAGTTAAAGGTATTTTCTTTAGCATCTCAAATGAACTAAGAAAGAAATTACTATCAAGAAATGGGGTCTTTCTATAATAAATACTTAAAAATGTGGAAGTGGATAAAACTGGTTAATGAGTAGAAGCTAAAAAAGTTTTGAAGTATATTGCCATTAAAGGAGCCTTAAGGGTGATTCTGGTGAGGGCTCAGAAGAAGAGAAAAGCTGTTGAGACAGCCTCAGTCTTCTTTAAGATTGTCTGAGTGCTCATGATCAGAATGTTCTGAGAAATAATGGATTGTAAAGGTCATTCTGATGAGGTCTCTGATGAAAATGAGGAACGTGCATTGGAAAACGAAGGAAAGGTCATTCTTATTATAAAGTGGCAAATAACTTGGCTGCTTGTGTTCATGTCTTAGTGCTTTGTGGAAGGTAGAACTTGCAAGTGATGAAATAGTATATTTGGCAAAAGAAATGTTTAAGCAAAGTGCTGATGGTGAAACATTACTTCTTTTGACTGCTTATAAAAAATGTGAAGAGGGAGAAACAACTTAAGAGTGATAGATGTTGAGCTTAAAGAGTTGGAAAATTCTCAGCCTGACACTGTTTTAAAAAATGAAAAAGTGTGCCTGAGAGAGAATATCAAGGGTGTGACCAAGCAACACTTTGATAAGGGGATTAGTATGGATAATTGAATGCCTATTCATCAAGAAACTGGATTAATGACCCTGGGGGATGGACACTCTTGTAGTTCTGACTCCACTGGGGCAAAGTCAATATATGTAACCTAAACATTTATACCCTCATAATATTATGAAATTTAAAAATAATAATAACAATAAAGAAAATGGAATAATGAACATGAAGTTATTTTGGAGAACTTCCAGGTTGTCTTGCTCATCACAGGCCCAGAATGCCAGGGCCTTATGAGCAGAATAATTTCAAGGCTCCTGGTTCCATATTCTGGTGCTTCTTGGCCATTTCAGCTGTGGCTTGGGCTTCCCCTCCAGAAGGCACAGGTGGTAAACCTTGGCATTATCAATATGGTGCCATTTCCACCAGGGTGAAGAGTGCATGAGCTATGAAGGCCTAGCTATCTATACTTATACTTCAAAGCATGTCCCAGAGAGGCTTGGGGCTCAAGCAGAGAACTTCTACAGGGACATGGTCACTTCAGAGAGCCCCTACTAAGGCAAGGCCTAGTGAAGCTGTGGGGATGGAGCCACTTCAGAGAGTCCCTGTAAGGGAAATGCTCAGTGCTGTAAGGTCATGGTCACACCCTAGACCCCAGACTGGTGGAGCCACTGGCATGCAACTTCAGCTTGGAAGAGTCACAGGTATAAGACTCCAAGCTGTGAGAGTTCCAATGTAGGCTGTACCCATCAAAGTCATGAGGGTAGAGTACCTTGGAGATTGAGCTCCCAACCCCAACCCCAGTGTGTACAGAAAATGGGACTTCAAGTTTAAAAAGATTATTCTGGATCCTTAAGATTTCATATTTGTCCTATTGGGTTTTAACTTTGATCAGGATCTATCATTCCTTCTTTCTTTCCTATTTCTTTCTCTTGAAATGAGAATGTCTATTCTATGCTTGTCTCACCATTGTGTTTCAGAAGTATATAACATGTTACAATGTTCAGGTTCACAACTGGAGAACAAATTGCCTCAGGATGAATTGTACCTTTAGTTGTACTCATTTCTGATTTAGATATAGATATAGATTTAGATTTAGATACAGATATAGATTTAGACAGGACTTTAGAATTTTTAGTTGGAGCTGGAATAAGTTAAAATTGTTAGAGCAATTGGATGAAATAAATGTACTTTGCATTTGAGAAGGACATAAATTTTGGGAGGCCAGGGGTGGAATGTCATGGCCTGACTATTGGTGTCTGCCCCAAAGTTCATATGTTAGAACTTAATGCCCAATGTGATTGAATTTAAAGTTGGAGTGTTTGGAAAGTAACTAAGTCATGAAAGCTTCACTTTCATGAACAAGATTGGGATTAGTGCCCTTATAAAAGAGGTTTGAGCAAGCTCTTTTGCCCCATTCTGCCATGTACGGGCACATAGAAAGCACCATAAGTGAAGAACAGGTCTACAGTAGACAAAAAATCTTCTGGCATCTTTCCAGCCTTCAGAACTGTAAGAAATATAATTCTATCTTTTTTTTAAATAAATAACCCAGTTTAGTCATAGCAGCAGGAATGGACTAAGGCACCAGGAGAGGAAATGGAGACATCACAGTTCAGTGGTTGAAGATACGGATGTTGGAGGTGGGTTACCCAGGGTAAACTCAGCCTCTACCATGTATTAGCTGTTATAATGTGGTAAGGGTAAGATCTATCTTAGTTTTTGTTTGCTCTCTGTGATTGGACACAATAATATAACTAAATCTATAGAATTTTGGGAGGTTTTAATTTCTTTAATAAAGGTATACATATGGTGCCTAGCAGAAATGTTAAGCACATCAAGTGGTTACACAAAGAGTGCTCACTAATTGATAGTTATTGATTTTATCATACTATTTTTATTCTTGTTGTGGCTATTATTCTCTGAGAGAGGAAGCACATTTCCTAAAACCATCAGCTACTATTTTGGAAAACAGAATATAAACCAGTTTTTGTTTTTCAAAACCAGGGCTCTTTCCACAATCTTGATAATTGTAATAGTCTTTTTTTTTTCCTGTTATCTCTCTCCCTCTCTCTGTCTCTCTGTCTCTGTCTCTCTCTCTGTCTCTCTCTGTCTCTCTCTCTCTCTCTCTTTGCTTTTTTTACTAGACTTTGTTTTTTAGACCAGTCTTAGGTTCACAGAAAAAGTTGAGTGGACACTACAGAGATTTTCCATATACCCCTGACTCCATACATAGTTTTCCCCATTCTCAGCATCCCTCACCAGAGGGTTACATTTGTCACAATCAGTGAACCTACATTACCACATCATTATCACCTGAAATCCATAGTTTACTTTAGGGTCCACTGTTGGTGTTGTAAATTCTATGGACTTGAACAAACGTACAGTAACATATATCAATCATTATAGTATCCTACAGAGTACTTGCACTGCCTTAAAATTCCTCTGTGCTCTGCCTATTCATTCCTCTTTTCCCTTTAGCCTCTGAGAACCAATGATATTTTTATTGTCTTCATAATTTTGCCTTTTTCTAGAATGTCATATAGTTGGAGTTATACAATATGTCACCTTTTTATATCGATTTATTTTATTCACTAACATATGTTTATCCATGCATTTTCATGGCTTGATTAGCACTAATATTCTGTTGTCTGTTGTACCCTAGTTGATTTCTCTATTCACCTACTGAAGGACATCTTGGTTGCTTTCAAGTTTTGGCATTATAAAGAAAGATGCTAAAAACATCCATGTGCAGGTGTTTGTGTGTACATATATTTTTAATTTCTGTGGGTAAATACCAAGGAGTGTGATTGCTTCTTTGTACAGTAAAGTTATAATTAGTTTTGTGAGAAACCACCAAACTGTCTTCCAAAGTTGCTGTACCATTTTGCATTCCCGCCAGAAATGAATGAGAGTTCCTGTGGCTCCATATACTTTCCAGTATTTAGTGTTGTCAGATTTCTGGATTTGACCATTCAAATAGGTGTGTAGTGATAGTTCATTGTTGTTGTAATTTCACTTCTGTTATGACGGTCTGAAAGTCAGGTAGTGTCACTTTTTCAACTTTTTCTTCTTCAATACTATATATTTTGCTATTCTGTGTCTTTTGCTCCTGTGTATAAACATAGAGTAAGTTTGTCAATATCAACAAAATAACTTTGCTGTGATTTTTATTGGCATTATGTTGAATATACCAGTTAGTAGGGAAGAACTGACATCTTGACAATATTGAGTCTTCTTATCCATGAATGTGGAGTATCTCTCCATGTATTTAGTTTTTTTTATTTCTTTCATTCAAATTTATAGCTTTCTTCATATAGATCTTGCACATATTTTATTAGATTTTAACCTATATATTTAATTTTTAAAAGTGCAAATGTAAATGCTATTGTGTTTTAATTTAAAAATTCACTTGTTCATTACTGGAACATAGGAAAAAAATTGACTTTTTATATTAACTTTGTAAGCTGCAGACTTGCTATATTTGCTTATTATTAGTTCAAGGAAGTTTTTATTTTATTTCTTCATTATTTTTAATGTTCTACACAGATAATCATGTCATTTGCAAACAAAATTTTCTTTCTTCAAAATCAGTATACCATTGATTTTGTTTTCTTATCATAATGAATTAGCTAGGACTTCCAGTACAGTGGTGAAAAACAGTAGTGGGAGAAGACATTCTTGCCTTCCTTCTGATCTTACTTGGAAAGGTCAGAATTTTTCATAATTAAGTGTGATTTTAGCTGCAGGGGTTTTGTAGGCATTCTTTATCAAGTCAAGGAAGTCTCTTCATCCTTTGTTTACTGAGAATTTTTATCAAGAATGAATGCTGGATTGTATCAAATGTTTTTCTGCATTTATTGAAATAATCATGTGATTTTTCTTCTTTAGACAATTCTTGTGATAGATTACATTAATTGAATTTCAAATGTTGACCCAGCCTTGCATACCTGGAATAAATCCTACTTGGTTGGGTATATAATTTCTTTTATACATTATATAACATTGTTTTTAAGATACTGAAAAAATTATTTAACATATTCACATAGTCTATAATGAATTACTAAAATAAAAAAAATTTGGTCAGTAATTTTTGTGAAATAGAAATGAGTTGGTTATTGATTTTTCTCCATAATTGTTTTCAGATTCAAGTAGCAGCAACTTTGTAAGAAAACAAGTTAAAATTGGTGGAAAACCTGCACTATATTAGGAAGAAAAACATATCATTTTCAATGAGGAAATGTTAATCTAGACAAACCCTTATACTATAAACTTCATAGAATAATCTTCTATTGCTTTTAAGAAAACTCTAATACAAAATAGTTATAAACTGAAAATGTAAAATTTTACTAGAAGAAAATATAGAAATACTCATTAAATGAACTGTTCCTCTCCCCCAAAAAAGCCAGAAGCCAAGGAAATCAGTTGTATAACTCTAACATTAATTAAATATTTCTTTAAAAATTATAGATATGAAAAGTACTATGGATCAGAAATTAAAACACTCAATACAAAAACATACAAACTATAGGAATGTGTGAAACAAAGTGGATCAAATTCAGGAAACAACTTAAATAAAAAATATAAAATAATTTCAGCAACAAAGACAAAATAGTAGCAAGGACAAGGGAGAATAAATGCAATCAAATATAAACTAAAGAAGAGAAGAGAAATAAAAGGAAATAGCTAAATAAAACAAAAACAATATAGATGTGCAAGGCTAAATAGACCAAAAATATTAAAACTTTTAAACTTTTTATTCTCAATTGAAGTCAGATGAGGTTGCTAAAAATATATAAGGTTACAAATGAACTTACTTATTTAATCTAAAACAGTTCTTATGCATGTGAAAGCATCTGTTGATCAACAAAAATAATTCATTCTTAAAATTAGCAATATTTTGCAAAAATAAAAAGAAACTCTCATTATAATGGAGGAAATATAGAACACACTACACATCTAACTAAATATCCTGACCAATTTTCAAAAACATTACTAAAACACTTACAAGGATAGGACTACACTATTGAGCAATAAAAATATTATTTTTTATTACAAATTACCATATTTATTTTCAAAAAATTGTTTTTTAATATTCAAATCATGTACAATTTTCATGCCATACTAGAATTTGTATAGTCAGCATTTGTCCCAGCAAATAACCTACAGCAATATGCAAAAGTAAGCATTTATTTTAAATTATAATCTTAAATTATGGTTACTTACTGAAATGTCTTATCTAAAATTATTTTAATTAATGATGAAAAATAAAGTAATTTTCTGAAATGAGCTGTAGCTTCTGTAGATTGTGTTTCCCATTAAACTAACTCAGGGATGGAAATTTGCTTGCAAGAAGTTTGGTAGAGAAAGCATTCTGAAGCAAAACTATGAGCAATTGAAGGAAAAAGTTTTGAGTGGAAGGACAAGTTGAATTATGATGCAGTCACAACAAAGCTTAAAGAAATGCCATGCAGAATTTTGGAGAGGGGTTGGTACACCACTACATCCATTGACATCATGTATAAGCTATTTCGCTTGCTGATGTCATTTTCTTGTTTTAGAGAATATATTAACATGCTTTAGTTACATGCACTTTAATTTTAACTTCTAAAAATATATTAATTTTAGTCTATAAGCACTTATTGAGCAATATGTAACTAGCTCTATCTTAAACATACACTAAAGTAATTCAACACAGGTAAACTATTATCCAGCAGTACAAGCAGGTAACAATTAGAAATTTTCTGATTTCAAATTAACTTAAGCAAACTATTTGTGTTGTTTATAACATGTATAGTCTACACTTTTGTGATTTCTTTTGTTTAATGAAATACTGTTTCTTCTTAAATGAGGTCTTGAATGTTTTCCATGTTGTACAGAACATTATTCCAGATGGTGTCATGTTTTAAACCACTATATATATTAATATATATTTTGCTAAGGTATATACTAAAATATAAACTATGTAGAATAGATCTAGAAATGTTTTTTGTTGTTGTTGTTGTTAAATAATAGAGAAAGCACTATTACTAGCACAACAAGATATCCCGTATAGCAGTGGTGGCATAAATACAATAATGGAGCCAATTAATAGTAAATATTTGTTACAATGGTTTAGAGACAATTTACTTATGCAAAATTCATATAAGTAAATATTTGCTAAAAGAAATGATAATTTATTGAATATATTTTCTATTAAACACAAAATTTCTTTTCTTTATTCCTATATCTTCTTCTCCAATACTTCACTTTCCCTGTTGAACAAATCAGAGCTGGGTTGCATAAGATAAATGGCCATGCCTACTGCATAGTCTTCCTTTTAATTGCATCTGATAATTAATTTAGATATTGAAAGTGATTGTTAACCTATCTTGAAGAGTGTCATTTTTGTAAAAGCTCTGAAAAATATCTACAGGAAGTTTTAAAAGTAGAATTATAATTTCTACACTTTTTCTCCCTTGAGTTCCTTTCATTATATTAAAAATTCCAGCATAAAAATAATTATCTATCTCACCATGATATCAGGGCAAACCTTGTAATGAGTATGAAATAACTAAGCCATATAATTATCTACTCAAAAGTCTAATTAAAGTAGTGTGAGAATTTCCTTTTCCTTTCTTATTTTACAAATCGATGTTCAATTTAATGGTACTCTTTATTATCATTTGAAAACAAATACAATTATAATGAAATGGTTTGGCCACATGAGAGACTGTTCAGTATTAAAATTATGAGATAAAGATATTTTTCTTTATTAAAATCACAAATGCCTTTGTATATTATAAGCAAAAATATCTTACTTCAGATATGTTGAAAGATTAGTGTTTTACCTTTTTTACAGAACTAATCCTGTAATAATTTGTCAAATGAAATATATTGATATTTAATAATCACATCTTTTAAACAACCATATGAAATGTATTAATGTATATATGTATGTAATTTTGGCAGTTTTATTATGTTATAAGTGACATATTAATACATACAAAGAACTGCACATGTTTAATACATAAAATTTGATGAGTTTGGACATATGCAGTAATCTATGATACTATCACCACAATCAAGTTAATTGACATTTCTAACACCTTCCAAAATTCCCTTTTTTGTGTCTATGCATGTGTTAAGAACATTACATGAAATCTACCATCAACAAAATTTGAAGTGTACAATACCATATTGTTAACTATAGGTACTATGTTGTACAGCAGATCTGTAGAACTTATTCATCTACTGAAACATTTTACCCATTGAACAAGAACTCTCCATTTTTGTCACCTCCTATGCCCTAGAAATCACTATTGTATTCTCTGCCTCTATGAGTTTGACTATAATTAACACCTCATACAAGTGGAATTGTGCAGGATTTGTTGTTCTGTGACTGACTCATTTCACTTAGCATAATGCCCTTCAGGTTCATCCATGTTTTTGCAAATGACATTGGAACCCTTGTATACTGTTGGTGGGAATGTAAAATGGTGCAACAGTTATGCAAAATAGTATGGTTGTTCCTCAAAAAAATAAAAGTAGATTCACCATAAGATCTAACAATCTCATGACTGGGGGTTTATCCAAAAAATTGAATTCAGGTTCTCAAAGAGCTATCTGCATTCCCATATTCAATGTAGCATTATTCACTATAGCCAAGATATGGAAACAACCTGAATCCACTAATAGATGAATTGATAAAGAAAATGTAGTATATACATACAGTGGGGTATTATTCAGCTACATGTAATATATTCAAATGAGCTATCTATTCAGAAAAAATAAATTATTGATAAGAGTAGGTCTAGTATATTTTCTTTTAAACAGTATAAAAGTATAGCAATTATTATCACAATGAATCTTCTGTGTAGTAGTGATATCAGAAATACCTACTTTCATTTCTTCATTTTGATTTTCTTTTGCCATTCATTTCTCCAATCCTCCACTTCCTTCAATGTTGTCTTTCAGAATTGCTTATAAGAAATTCACAAAGGGGTGGTAATTTGCCCCAGCAGAGAATAGCTTTAATTCTTTTTTTAAAAAGGAACTCCTTATGAAATATGGATATTCGAAGGGCTGGTCTAGTTTTAGATTTTCCCATTATCTCTTCAAGCTAAGTGTTATCATTTCTACTTCACAGATAAAGAAATTGAGACTTGGCAATTTTTATTTAATGTGTCTGGTAAGTATCATATTTGACATTCCCATCAGGTTTGATGGACTCTATAGACAAATCTTTTTTTTTTTTTGAAATATCATTTTTTATTACATCATATTATGGGGGTACAAATGTTGTTAAGGTTACATATATTGCCCTTGCCTCCCCTTCCCCCTTGAGTCAGAGCTTCAAGCGTGTCCATCCCCCAGGTGGTGCGCATCGCACTCATTATGTGAGCATATACTCATCCCCTTCTCCCCCTCCTACCTGCTCAACACTTGATAAATGTTTTTTGGTTTGTTTTGTTGTTGTTTTTGACATTTTGGTTACATTTTATATCTTTGCCTCAACCTAGGAAGAGTTAGAGGTATGCTCTTCCCCTCCATAATGCTCACTACATCCCTAAGATGTGGGTCTACCCCTCTCCCACAGAATACCTGGTGAACACTACCACCATTTGAGCACAATAGTTTTAATCAGTCAGTACCAATTTGATGGCAAGTACATGTGGAGCCCATTTTCCTGATCTTGTGTCGCCTCACTTTGGATAATGGGCTTAAGCTTAATCCAAGATAGTATAAGCGGTGGTAGATCACTGTCATTTCTTAGGATTGAGTAATATTCCATTGTGAACATATACCAAATTTTAATTATCCACTCATAAATTGACAGGCACTTGGGTTGTTTCCATGTCCTTGCAATAGTGAATTGTGCTGCCATAAACATTCAGGTAGAGATGTCTTTATAATAGAATGTCTTATGTTCTTTTGGGTAGATGCCTAACAGTGCTATTTCTGGGTCCAATGGTATTTCTATTTTTAGCTCTTTGAGGTATCTCCAAATTCTTTTTCACAAAGGTTGCACTAATTTGCAGTCCCACCAACAGTGTAAGAGTGTTCATGTCTCTCAACATCCTCACCAGCATTTGTTGTTTTGGGATTTTTTGATAGAGGCCAATCTCACTGGGGTTAGGTCGTATCTCATTGTGGTTTTGATTTGCATTTCTCTGATGATTAGAGATGTTGAGCATTTTTTTTATATGTTTGCAGGCCGTTATTCTGTTTTCTTTGGAGAAGTTTCTGTTCATTTCCGTTGCCCATTTCTTGATGAGGTTGTTTGACTTTTTTCTTGTTAATTCTTTTGAGTTCTAGATAGGGGAACTAGATAGGGAATATCTAGTTCTAGATATTCTTGTTATTAGACCTTCATTGGAAGTGTAGAGAGCAAATATTTTCTCCCATTCTGTAGGTTGTCTATTTGTTCTAATGATAGTTTCCTTAGCTGTGAAGAAGCTTTTTAATTTGAACAGATTCCATTTGTTTATTTTTTTGTTGTTGTTGTGGTGATTGCTTTGGGGGTCTTCTTCAAGAATTCTTTTCCTAGGCCAATGTCTGATAGGGTTTTCCCAACCTCTTCTTCTAGGATTCTGAAGGTTTCATGCCTTAGGTTTAAGCCTGTTATCCATCTTGAGTGGATTTTTGTGCAAGGTGAGAGGTAGGTATCCTGATTCATTCTTCTTCATGTAGCTATCCAGTTTTCCCAGCATCATTTATTGAAGAGAGATTCTTTTCCCCATGGTCTATTTTTGTCTGCTTTATCAAAGATTAGGTTACCGTATGCAGATGGTTTCATCTCTGGAATCTCAGTCCTATTCCAAATATCGATGCTTCTGTTCTTATGCCAGTCCCAGGCTGATTTAACTATTAGTGCTTAATAATACAGCTTGAAGTAAAGAAGACTGATGCCTCCCAGTTTGTTCTTTTTACTTAAAATTGCATTGGCTTCCATAGACTCTTCTTAATCAGTTTAATAAAGTGACTCTTCAAAATTGGCCACAACATTGGAGCAGATTAAATATTTGATGTCGGCAATTCTGATGCCTATTATTCTATGTTGAAAGGTTTGATCCATTTCTATCTTTAAAGTTAGTGGGAGTCTCAAGTGAGCCCTTGTTTGTGATGCTCTATCTTTTTTTACTCCCTTCATTTACCTAGCAGTGAGAAATTTAATAAATATATGAAATTACTGTAACATGTACTTATCAGCAGGCATGCATTAAAATTACTTTTGCAAATAGAATCATTGGATGAATGAAAGTACTTCTGCTTACATTGAAGAGCTATCTTTGATCTCAGTGCTATAATATAGGAGAGTGTCAACCTGATTGTTTTGGCATTTTTTAGACTCCACTCCCAATTGTTTCTTTCGGATTATGTAAATCAGTCTTTGTGGAGGTCTTTTCATTTTGAGTATGTCATTAAATATTCCTGAAATGATTAGCTTCAAATCAAGGCAGAAACTGGAAATCAGTTATTCTCAAGAATAAGAAAAACAGGAATTGTACACACTACATAGTATTCATCTGTCAGGTCAGATATGCCATTCATTGCTGAAAAGATAGAGATTAAACCAACATGCTGCTTGAAGAGTCAAATAACAGTAAGAACAACAATAAAACATTTAATCACTGGCTAACTCCTGTGGGTCAGGAGGTGTGCCACATGCCTTTTGCATGCATTATCTTTAATCTTTACAATAATCCTTTAGGGTAGTGATTGTCATCTCTAGTTTATAGAAGAATAATAGAGGTTTAGCAAAATTAAGTGATTTGTCTCAAGATCTACAGAGCTATTAAATTAGGTATTTGGAACTGGAACCCCAGGCCATTTGTTTCTAACATACAGTATCTTGGGGAAGCCCATGAATAAAAGGATCATACTATAAATATGTGGTATTAAAAATTACCAGAGAAAGAATTTTTGTCATAATATGTTCTATCACTTAACATAAAACTATTTATTCACATAATAGTGAATAGCAAGTCTCGGTTAGGTCAAGGTGCCTCAGGCTGCTGAATTTCTTATACAATGGTTAAACAAGACTCCTGGTTTATCTTTTGCACTTTTGCTTATTATGTGCTCTCCAATGTACTGAGTCTGCAATGCACTCTTTAGGTGGGGTCTTCTTCTTCATTTTCATGATCATTTTGAGTGATTGTATCTAGGCTAATGTCCTATCTGAGACATCTGAATCTCTAGCACAGACTTTGTTTCTAAGGCCCAGTCTATGAATCAAATTTCAAAATATGGATATCTGCCTATGGATGTATTCCAGTGCTTACAATCTAACTGACATTGAATTGGATTTATCATCAGTAACCCAGTGTCATAGGCTGAATGTTTCTGTTTGTATAGTCAATAAGTTCATTTGTTCAAATCTGTTCCCTAGTGTGATGGTATTTGGAGGTGAGGCCTTTGGGAAGTAATTAGATTATGAGGGTGGAGCCCTCATAAATGGGATTAATGCCCTTATAAAAGGAGGCCAGAGAGCTAGCTTGTTTTCTGTTCTTCCATGTAAGGATACAATGATAAGTCAGCGATCTGTAACCTGGAAGAGTGGCCTTACCAGAGCTCGACCATGCTAGCACCCTGATTTCAGACTTCTAGGCTCCACAATTGTAAGAAATAAATTTCTGTTGCTTATAAGCCATTGAGTCTATGGTACTCTATTATAACAGCCTAATTGACTCAGATAGCCAGTTTTGTTACATTCACACTAAACCCATCTTCACCTTGTCCCCCAAACCAAATATCTGGTAGACATTATCAGCTTATATGCTTCATCATTAAATATTTCAAAACAGGGACCAAGTTCTGTGAAATGCATATTATTATTTATTGAATCTATCACCTTCTCTCCTCTCTTAACTATCATTCTTTTTCTTGCTTTAATTATTTACCATTTCTCATCTGGTTTGTTTAAATACTTTTTGCAAAGTACAATCCTTGTACTTCCTTGTACAATCTTGTCTTCTCTCAGTGTTACTAAAATAGCTTCCAGACTGAACTTTTTCAATGCAAAGTAATCAGTTCAATGACAGCTTAAATTATGTCAGTGGCTTCTTACTGTCAACGTAGTATTAATACATTCACATCTGCAGTATGGTTTGTAAAGTCTACACTACCTTGTTAGAGTCTAGTTCCTAGTTTCATCTCTCCACACATTTTCCCTCATAAACTATTGTGGCAGGCAGATAAATGGCCCCAAGGATGTCCATATTCTTATTTCTCTAATGTGTGATTATGTTACCTAAAATGACAAATAGGACTTTGCCAATATTATTTTAAGAGATGAGTTTGAGTCAGAGATACTAACTTGGACAATCCAGTGGGCCTAATATTAATATAATAACATGGTCTGTATAACTTTGTAGCTATGTTTTCTCTCTTGAGCCATTGTGAAAGAATAATAAAACAAAAAGTTGGTACTTTGAAAAGGGAAACAAAATTGACACGTATTTTGCTAAACTCTCAACAAGCAGAAAGAAAAGGACTCTAATGAGCTTAATCAGGAATGAAAAAGGAGAAATTACCACAGATACCATGGAAATACAAAATAATATCTATGAATTCTCTAAACACCTCTATGCACATAAACTTGAAAATGTGGAGGAATGGACAAATTCCTAGAAACACACAGCCTCCCTAGGCTCAATCAGGAAGAAATAGAATTCCTGAACAGAGCATTATCAAATACCAAAATTGAAGCAGCAATAAAAAAACCTTCCTAAAAAAAAAAGGCCCAGACCAGATGGTTTCACACCCAAATATTACCAGACCTACAAAGAAGACAGTTCTTTGTAGTGCCCATACTGCAGAAATTATTCCACATCATTGAGAAGGAAGGAACCCTCCTAAATGTGTTTTAAGAAGCCAACATCACCCTGATACCCAAACCAGGAAAGGATGCAAAAAGAAAAAGAAAAACTACAGACCAATATCCCTTATGAATACACATGCAAAAATTCTCAACAAAATCCTAACAAACTGAATTCAGGTGCTTATCAAAAAAAAATAATAATCCATCACAACCAAGTAGGCTTCATCGCAGAGATGGATGGATGGTTCCATATACACAAATCTATAAATGTAGTTAAACACACAAATAGAAGTATAAATAAAGACCATATGATCTTCTCAATAGATGCAGAAAAAGTATTTGACAAAATTCAGCACCATTTTATGATAAGAATGCTTAACAAAATTGGCATAGATGAGACTTACCTAAAAATTGTACAAGCCATATATGACAAACCCACAGCTAACATCATACTGAACAGGGAAAAATTGAAAGCATTCCCGCTTAGAATTGGAACCAGACAAGGTTGCCCTCTATCACTGCTTCTATTCAACATAGTGGCTGGAAGTCCTAGCCAGAGCAATCAGAAAAGAAAGGAAAATCAAGGGCAACCAAATTGGGGCAGAAGAGGTCAAACTATTATTCTTTGCTGATGATATGATCTTATATCTAGAAAACCCCAAACATTCTCTCATGTGACTACTGGAATTGATAAACAAATTCATCAAAGTCTCAGGTTACAAAATCAATG
>VBSM01002937.1:24704089-24714270 GCA_008086735.1 Cheirogaleus medius
AATAAATAAATAAATAAAACAAAAAAAACATATTCTTGAAATATATATTATAGGACAAAGAGCATTCATAGAAGGATTTTAAGCTAAAAGTGATGGAACTTAAATTACCTTTTTAAAATTGTAGTGTTTTAAAAGTGTAGTGTTGAACTTCAGTTTTTGAAATTGATTAAAGGGGAAAAAAGGTGGGCATAATAAGTATGGGTACAGAAAATTGATGCAAGGCATGTAAGTTAGCTATAGGAATCTCAATTTAGAGGCTACCATCATACAGTTCAGGATAGAAAAAATTAAATTTATGCTACAGTTGGCATATAAATGGAAAAAAGTAATTTGACTTGGGAATCTATTCACTCCACAAACAATTGAGTACCAACTCTGTAGCAATTGCTAGAGAATATAGAAGGTAAAACAACAGATTTAAAAAATCTTCTGCTAATGGAACCTAAGTTTTGCTGAGAGAAAAGAGGAAATAATCACATACTAGATTATTTGCAAGCAATGGACAAAAAAAATGTTCCCAGACCCTGGAAATAAGGGATATTGAGGAAATAAGTAAGTTTTCAATTTGAAATGCATTTCATAAAATGCCAAATTAGTTTTTTTTTCAAAAATATAAAATAAGTTTTTTAAGTTTATTCATGCATCAAATATAATTTTGACAGTACAATAAAACTGAAGCGTATGCACATATTTGCAAAACAGAAGTATGTCATGTTAGAAAAATTGTTCTAGCTTCTGAATACTAAGGAAGATTGAAGATGACAACATGGAACATGCTTGGAATTATTAAATTAGATTAAATTTGGCCAAAAGCTGCCTCCTTACTTAGCAAACTATCACCTAATTTAATATCTAAGCATAGTGCAACCTAATTTGAGAGTGTAGTCTGGTAACAAGTAGCCAAGTCTTGGCCAATCATAGCAGTTGAGCTTTCAACTATTAGTAATTACAGGCCGCAAAATGTCAAAAGATGTCTAACCAAGGCAAATGTTAAGCCAATCTGAACTCATCAGGCTATTTCTGTATGTCATTTCCTTTTGCTGTCTATAAAAACTTCCTATCCAAGTTGCTGAGTAGCACTCTGTGAACTTTTACTGGTTCAGGGTACTGCCCAATTCATGTATTACTTTTTGTTCAAATAAACTTTGCTAAATCTAATTTGTCTTTCTTTTAACAAGATCTTTCCAAGCAATTTTAATTTAATAGTGTAGGCATTGTTTACAGTTCTATTTTCCTCTCTTGGGTTATTGGAGAAACAGATTTCACTTATTTATTATAATGCTTACATATTTTAACATCAGTTAATTTAATATTTTTCTACAGAAAAAAATCTACATTTACATACAGATTTGCCATGAACAATTCTCTTTATTGTTCACATGTTAAATTTGTTTTGGTTATGTATAATATTTTAAATCTTTAGTTAGTAAATCAACCCTGGATTCAGATTGTTCATCTTATAAGTTATGTTTTTAAATGAGTTAAAGACATACTTTTATGTTATTCCCATTATGAGACCATTTGAGATAGTAAAAAAAATTATTATTCTGAAGTTTAAAAGGAACACAAAATTGTTAAAATAACTGTCTATGTATTTAAATAATATAAATTTGTAATGAAAATTTTTTCTCTAAGGCAAATCTAATCGTATGTGACCCATCTCTGAATTGCATTTTACCAGTTTTGAGGTTGATTTTGTTTTGGTATCTTTGTAAGATGACTCTTTTGGTGCCTACTTTGAATAAAGTTTGTATTAACTCTCTTGAGTTAGAAGATCTTTTTTATAATTCTCAAAGATGGTTTAATTATATTGTTTTTGAACTATTAAATAATCTAACCTTATCTCTAGTTTCTAGCTATAACACTTTTTACACTAATTGATTTAAAATGGAAGCAAAAGCAGGAAAAATAAATTGAATGGGGAAAAGGAAGGACCACTTTTCCTACTCATTTTTATGGGATAGCAATGAGTTTAATGATGTCTAAATTGTGAAGGAGGGAATAAAAATAGATATTATGCTATCTTATAACCATCACTGGGAACGAAAGTATGTAGTTATGAAAAGATTGGTTACAATGTCTTATAAACATCTATATTTAATTAAATATTCTAAAATGTCTACCATGCCTATCTAACATTGTGGCTATCTACTCCTCATATGCATTGATCCTTAAAAGATTTAAACACTGTATTCAAAGTAGATTCAATCCCACCAGTGCAGGTCAGCAGAGATTATATATAAATGCCATGGAGTTTGGAATTCAGAAACCTATGACTGAGGTTGTTAGAAACAGCTGCAATGTTTACTAAGCTGTGTGCTTGTATAAATAATAAGCTAAGGACTTTTCCAGAATTATAAAAATAAGTTCTTGAGAATGTAAGCAAATGATTCTACATGGAAACTCAAGTGTTTCCATATGTGCATATGTACAAGTGAACACTGTATTTGCATTTTACTTAAACTTAATATAGTGTAAAAAGACATTTTGTCTTATAATTCATAATGTAAGTTATTTAAAAAAACAAAAATATGTGTAGAAGAGCAGTAGATACACGAAAACAGAATCCTAAATATATGTGTGTGTATATATATATATAAAATACATATGTGTGTATGTTTATTCCTTTTAAAGGGAGTAAATGAAAAACAAAAGAGAAAAATAAACTATAGGTAAAAATCAAATATCAATATTATATATTTAAATACAGTTGTATCAATAATACATCAAATAACCTTAAATTTAAAGTGAATTTTAATGTAATGAATAGAACAAGGTATACCATGAAAACACAAAGAATGAGAAAGCTGAATAAGCTATATTAATATCAGATAAACAGACCTTTGGACAAGTTTGAAGCTTATTGCATAAGGAATAAAATAGTTAATTCATTAGGAACATATATTAATCATAAACTCATATATTCTTAATAACCAAGCTTCTAAATACATTACATAGAATATTATAGAATTAAAGTAAGAATTATAAATTTACATAATCATAGGCATAGGTTTTAGCATGCCTCTCTGTGAGAAAGTTATAAAACAATTTGACAAGAGGTAGAGAATTAGATGTATGAATAATGTTATCAACCACTTGAATGGATTTATATGTACTGAACACTAAGCACAATTGTAAAATGCTTTTGCAAATGCTTCAAGCACATTACATTGATTGTGCGCTTTATTTCAATTATTATATTCTAATGTATAATGAAATAATTATACAACTCACCATAATGCAAGATCTAATGCATCTCTGATCTGACAAGAGGAGGAGCTCAGATAGTGATGCCAGCGATGGGGCTGGCTGTAAATACAGGGGAAGCTTCACTCCCTGGACCGCCGCTCACCTCCTGCTGTGCAGCCCGGTTCCTAACAGGCCAGGACCAGTGCTGGTCCTCAGCCTGGGCTGGGAACTGCAGTTCTAAATAACCCATGGGAATATCACAAGAATGGAAAAACAGACACCACATGTACTCACCATTAAATTGGAGCGAATCAACCAACACTTAGGTGCACACATGGAAGTAACATTCATATGAAATCCAGCAGGTGGGAGGGGTTAAGGGGGACATGGGTAACATCACACCTAATGGGTACAATGCAAACTAGGTGATGGACATACTTATAACTTTGACTCAAATGGTACTAAAGTGATTTATGTAACCAAAACGTGTGTACTCCAGTAATATTTTGAAATAAAAATATAAAACTAAATAAATTAATTAAAATATCCTGAAATAAAATGTACATATCAGAAATTTAAAAAAAAAATTGAGATGAAGTTCTTCCCAAATCACATTTATCTATATTTATCTATATTCTGGAGAACATCAAGGTTTTCTGCTTAGACTATTTTTTTGTTTTTTCAAATTGTGTTATTAAAAATCAATATTAAATGTGTTGATTCATTTAGCAAATATAATATAAAGTATGTAATCATTCACTTATAATTATCTTGAAACTCTAAAATTTATTCCATTTGTCAAGTCTGTTTTTTTTTATTTTTTAAGTGATATAGTTGTACATATTTTGTGGGTACCTGTGCTGCTTTGATACATCTGTACAATGTGTAATGATCAAATCAGAGTAATTTGAATATCCACCACCTCAAACATTTATACAAAATATCAATTCTTATTTTTCAACATTCTGAAAGAAATTTTATGGAAATTTCCAATAGGGCAAATATATTTAATTAATAAAATTAATTAGGCAAAATGAATTCATGTATTATTATTTATTATTGAGATTTTTCATACCAATTGAAAGAAATTCAGTATGAATTAAATTATAGTTTTATGTAGAACAACAACAACAAAAAAAACAAAAATAAATGATCCATGGAGCCAGGCATGGTGGCTCACACCTGTAATTCCAGCTCTTTGGGAGGCTGAGACTGAAGGATGGCTTGAGACCAGAAGTTTGGAGTTGCAGTGAGCTATGATTGGGCTACTGCACTCTAGAGTGGATGACAGAGTGAGACTTTGTCTTCAAAAATAAATATATTAATAAATAATCCATGGGTTAGATAAAAGTCACAAGGAAAAATTTAAACAATGTTTTGATCTTAATGAAAATCAAAATGAACCGTACCAAAATTTGTGGGATGCAGCAAAGCCTGTACTTAGAGGCAAGCGAAACCTTCAAATATTATATAATGGTAGTCCTCCCGTATCCTCAGGGAATATGTTCCAAGATCCCCAGTGGGTATGTGAAACTGCGAAGAGTCCTGAGCCCAGTTGCTGTCAGTTGGAACACATTTCTGTTCATGTGTTCCGCCCACAAATTTAATGCCTTGTCCATCTTAACTAAATACTTTTGTACTGTGGCTGTAATTTTTGCAGTGTGAGGTGCATCAGCAAAATATATTTATTTTTCCTTTTTCACAATGTCATTGAAAGATATGTTCTTACCATAGATCTCGGCAACCTCAGCATATGATTCTTTTTTCTTTCCCTATTTAGTGGAAAACTCACTTTTTTTACTTAAAGGAAACACTTTATGGCTCCTCTTTGGCCGTAAACACAAACTTTTATGTTATTTTTTAAGTCTGAGGTTATATCTGTTTTCATTCTTAGTATCATTTAAATGTGCATTCTTTCTTTTTAGTTATTCAACCTTGAAACGATTTGCCTATTTTTTCTTTAGTTTCTGCTTGCCTGTTTTTTTAGTATGTTTTTTAAAATCTCATATTTTATGCTATTCTTCTGTTTATCATTCTTAAGTTTGACATATAACTCATTAATTTTAATTTCTAATTCATCATTTCTTTTTAAATAAAATATAGCTGTATTTACTTTTGTAAATAGTTGAGGATTTTTTAATGTATCACAAGTTCATTTATTCCATAAGTATTATTGATGCATAATATTTTAAATTGATTTCAGGTATTTTTAATGTTTCTATCATTTTTGTCTTCTATAATCTGTTCATTATATAATACCATTTTAACTAAAACACACAGCGGTGATATTTATTATCACTTTATTATCAAATTTAAACTTAATTGTGTATTGGTTGGAGACCAATGCTAGTAAGATTGATATTCTTTGAAGTTTGTCAAGGCTATGACCTAGAACTTGAACAATTTTATAAAGTAATGTGTACTCATAGAGAGTGTGCTTTTTATAACTATTGTACAAAAATAATACATATGGCTATACCTATTAAATATAGTTTTTCATATCTTTTTTATGTTTTATACAGTGTACTCAATCTATCTATAGTCATGACAAGTCTGTTGAATTCTCCTCATCATTAACAGTGAAAATATAAATTTCTGTACTTCTCTATTTAATTCATATATAGTAGTGATTTTATTTGGTTATATGATCAAAATTTATTACACAATCTAAGTGAGCTGAATTTATCATTATGCACTGATGTTGAATGATGACTTTTTTCTCCAAGTCCCTTTTATCTGATATCAATATAGCTACACACATGTTTTTTGTTTGTTACTTCATTTACTTATTTATTTATTTAGTGTTCTTAACTGATTTTCCACATGTGTACTTTAACCTTTAGACGCCCTTGGCTTTCTTGCAATGCATATGCATCTGCATTTTTAAAACTTTAATGAAACAATCTTTATTTTCAAATTAATGAGTATAATTCATTAAGATTGCTTTAATTATTGATATATTGTGACCTGTATTACACTTATTTTAATTATTGATATATTTAGATCTGTATGTTTGACATCATGATTTATTTAATTTTTTTATCAAATTTTGTTTCGTTTTAATCCCTTCATGCTTTATAAATATTTCGTATATCTTCTACTTAATAAAACAGTAACTTTGGCATCTTGACTCTATCCCTTTTGCCCAACCCACATAATGTTGAAATTATCTAAAATTTTCAGTCTGTTTTTTATAAAAATATATTACCATTATCTTTTTAAAAATTCCCTATTTGTTTTAAAAAAATAATTTGTTTTTTAAAAAGGTATTTTACTAACATCACTGCTAATGTCTGTTGCAGCATTCTGTGGGATTGGTTGCCCTCACATTTAAATGACACTTCTAAAAAAACTTTCCTGTGTGAGACAATAAAAGTTTTAGCATTTTTTTCAATATAGTCATATTTGAATTATAATATGATTAAATAAACATTTTTGAATTCAAAGTTATTTCTTTAACTATTATTAGCTCTTTATGAATATCTAATGGGTACGTTGATATTTAGATTCTATCTTTGTGATTAAAAAGGGCCAATCAGAAAAAAAAAATCCCTTAGTTAATAGTTGCTACCATAGCCACTCCACCCTGACTTGTGAATGGAATTCTTGCCTATATATTTTGGGATAATGTAAAATCACTAAGTGTTTAGTCTTGCTTCTGCATTTTCCTAATTCCTGAATATGTAAGAATTAATAAACTGATTCTGTACATATTTTACATGTTACCTCCATCCCAGGCTGAAACATCAGAAAAACTATGAAATAATATTAGTTGGATATGACACCAAAAACACAGCACATAAAAAAAAGTAGAACATTATGAACGTTAATTCTTTTTTCAAAATGGTCTTTGGTAACATCATAAAGAAAATAGTAAAAATTTAAATTTAGCCCATAAGGATATATTTTCAAAGCATACACACACACACACACACACATATATATATATATATATAATACTTCAATCCAAAATAGCAGCACATGGGAAGATTCTCTATATAATTAATCAATAGGAAAATGCATATTAACACCAGGTGAGCTATCACCACAGGCTTAATAAAAGGACTTAAACAACAAGAATAAAATACCAAATACTGATGAGGAGGTCACAGAGCACCTAGAACTCTCATAACGTTTCTGGTGGGCATGTAACTAGCACAGCCTCTGTGAAAAACACTTGATATATTTCCTTATAAGTTTAAACCTATACTTATCATAGGGTCCAACAACTTCACTGCCACATAATTAGCCAATAAACATTTATGTTCACATGAACCCTTTATGTGAATATTTATATGTGAATATTTACAGCAAACTTTTTCATAATTTCTCCAAACTGAAACAAACTCAAATGCACTTCAGCTGATGAATAGACAAAGTGAGGAACATCAATATGATGGAAAATGAGTCATTGATAAAAAGAAACAAATTGTTGATACATGAAACAATGTGAACAAAACTTAAATGCTGTATACTAAGTAAAAATCTAGACTCAAAATCCTATACACTCTATCAGTCTATTTATATGAGATACTGAACAAAGCAAAATTATAAAAGCAGGGCTGGATTGGCTAGAAGTGTTGAATACAAAGGGAAATCAATGAATTTTGGGGGCTGATGGAACTGTTCTTTACCTTTGTACTGGTGATTACATGACTGGACTACATATGTTTTTCAAGCCTCCTATAAATGTACACTAAAAGCAGTGATTGTTCTCCGTATGTGTACTGAACCTCAACAAAATTAAAAAGAAACAGCAAGCTTGTGCAGCTCTGTCTGTGGATTTAACTTGTTATATTTTACCTCAGTTCCTGACTGAATGCTTGCCTTGATTGTGTCTCTCTTTTGTGGGAATAAGACGACTGAGACGCTAATTAAATTTTATGATGTGATAGAACTGTTCTGTATCATGATTGAGGTGGTAGTTACAGCAGAGTATACATTTGTCAAAACTCAAAAGTTTTACACTAAAAAGGGCAATGTTGAATGCATATAAATGATACCTAAACAAACCTGCTCACATATTTTAGTGGGCTAATATTGAGAAAAATAATGCATGTATACCTATAATTTCCTTCTAAAGAAGGAAATTTGTGAATTACTAAATAAATATTCTAATATATATATTTTCAAATATAGAAATTATAAAACAATCTATACTATGAAAAAAACATACATGTAGTTTGAAATTATCCAATATATTTTTGATTCATCTATGGCCATACCACCATGAAGATGCCCAATATTGTCAAAATATTCTTAATTCTATTTGACAAAGAAATCAGACATTTGTTATATTGATCAATCTAATTTAAAATATTATTTTATGTGTTGTACAAGTTTGACTATCAATAACTAACATGAATTTTCTTGAAGTTTCTGAAATTAGGTGCTAATCATATTGCTGAAATTGTATGCTTTGAGCATTAATATAATTATAGCTAATTTTGCCTGAAGTGTGGGTTTAGTGTCAATATGTTAATTATGAGAATTCAATTCGTGTTATACTTTCTAACAGTTATATTTTCATTTACAACCAATTTTCTCTTAACCATTGACTCCCATTTTAGTTCAACACATTAATCTTTTTCATACACTTTTAACAACAGTGAGTGGTATGAGAATGCTTATTATTATAATGGTTCTAATAAGTATCAGGAAGATAATAGGTTTGTCACTACATGTAAATTCAAGTATTTTATGGATAAGTATTACCATGACTCTTCTATGATGTGAATTTGATGGAGGCTAAATGAAAAATTATATAAGTTTTACCATATATTTATATATTTTAATTAAGTTGAAATTCTTAAAAGTAATTAAATGTCAGAGAAGATAATCTATAGAAAAAGTGTAGAATTTGCACAGTACAAGGTAAAATATGTAAAAATAATTGAATATGTATATACATACACATTTGACATTTTTAGTGTAAATCTATTATTCTGCATAAACAATATCTCATTTATTCTTAGAACAGCACACACACTGCAATATAAATAGTTCTTACCTTTTTCAAATCTGTTTTTTAGTGGGAGTTAAAACATAACATTAATTTTGTAGCCACAGTTTCTTTTTTTGTCCAGCAATAACCATCTAAATAAAGACAATTGTTCTGATATGTTACCAGTGAATCTGGAAGAAGAGAGAAAGATTAGACATGCATTTTGGGGGCTGTTGGCAGCTGTCCCTCCATCTTCTATAATGCAAAGAAGGGACAGTGAAAATCAGAAAGGTGCAAAAAAGAGAAATGAAAAGAGGATAAATCATATTTAAGTTATCCCTAATATCTAGCTGTGAAACAATGCGTTTTCTATAGCTAGGCTGTATAACTCTTTCTAAATTAAGTCACTATCGCTCATGTCTTTCCAATAAACAATATTTTTCTAAATTAATTCAAGTTATATACTATCAATTTTAATTAATAGTCATGGCTGACATATCAGCTAAGTAAAGTTTGCTAATTAACCTCAAATAATTATTTGTCCTAAAACTAGAATATCAATTTATATTAAAACAATTCTAAAGCTATCTCACCAATGTACCACACAATTGTTACTTATTCTGATAATTACTTATGCTCAACTGTATACATTTTTGTAGATATTTATTTCTATTTTAATTAATAACTTTTAATTTTAATATCACAAGCCTACAAAAGATGTTAGGAATTTCAGGCTATTTTGAAGTGTATCTAAGCTTTTGAAGTTGCTTCAGTAAATATTAATGGAATTTCATATAATTGCAGTTACTAGATTTGAAAGACGGTTATGAATATAATAAAAAAATCAAATTAAGAAATAATTTTAAAACATATATTTGACTAAATATGTGGTACTTAAATAACATCCTCAAATCTATAAGAAAAAGATATTTCAATACAAAAATGTGCAAAAGACTTTAACAGTTACATAGCAAAATAAAATATCCAAATGGACATATTACTCAGCAAATCTTTATAAACACATCCATTTTTTTTTCTTTTTTTTTTT
>VBSM01002937.1:24722729-24742537 GCA_008086735.1 Cheirogaleus medius
CATTCTGTAGGTTGTCTGTTTGCTCTCGTGATAGTTTCTTTGGCTGTGCAGAAGTTTTTTAATGATAAGGTCCCATTTATTTATTTTTGTTGATGCTGTGATTGCCTTTGGGGTCTTCTTCATAAATTCCTTGCATAGGTCAATGTCTAGAAGAGGATTTCCAACATTTTCCTCTAGAATTCTAACAGTTTTACCCCTTAGGTTAAAGTCTGTTATCTAGCATGATTTGATTTTTGTGAGAGGTGAGAGGTGTGGATCCTGTTTTAGTCTTCTACATGTGGCTATCCAGTTTTCCCAGCACCATTTATTGAATAAGGATTCATTTCCTCAGTGTATGTTTTTGTCTGCTTTGTCAAAGATTAGATAGCTATTTGAGGATGGTTTTATAGCTGGGATCTCTGTTCTGTTCCACTGGTCAATGTCTCTGTTCTTGTGCTATTCCAAAGCTGCTTTAATTACTATAGCCTTGTAGTATGCTTTGAAGTCTGGTAAATTGATATCTCCCATTTTTTATTGCTTAGGATTGCTTTTGCTATACAGGGTCTTGTCTGGTTCCATACAAAGCATAAAATTATTTTTTCTATATCTGTGAAAAATGATGATGGTATTCAATCCTGCAGAAATTATTCCACAACAAGTGGACAATTTCTGCACAATCCTGCAGAAATTATTCCATCCTTGAGAAGGATGGAATCTTCCCCAACACATTTTATGAAGCCAATATAGCCCTGATACCCAAACCAGGAAAGGATGCAACCAGAAAGGAAAGCTACAAACCAATATCCCTTATGAATATATATGCAAAATTTCTCAACAAGATCCTAGCTAACTGAATCCAGGTGCTTATCATGAAAATAATTCATCACAACCAAGTGGGCTTCATCCCATAGATGCATGGATGGTTCAACATATGCAAATCTATTAATATAATTCACCACATAAACAGAAGCAAAAACAAAGATCATATGATCCTCACAATAGTCACAGAAAAAGCATTTGACAAAGTTGAAAACCCTTTTATGATAAGAATGCTTAACAAAATATGAATAGACGAGGCTTACCTAAAAATGAAACAAGCCATATATGACGAATCCACAGCAAACATCATACTGAATGAGACAAAATTGAAAGCATCCCCACTTAGAAGTGGAACAAGGCAAGGTTGCCCACTATCTCCACTTCTATTCAACGTAGTGCTGGAAGTCCATGCTATAGCAATCAGACAATAGAGTGGAATTAAGAGCATCTAAAGGGGGGCAGAAGAGATCAAATTCTCACTCTTTGCTGATGATATGATATTATATCTAGAAAACCCCAAGGATTCAACCAAGAGACTCCTTGAATTGATAAATTAATTCAGTAAAATCTCAGGATACAAAATCAATACACACAAATCAGAGGCATTCTTATACACCAACAACAGTCAAAGTGAGAACCAAATCAAAGACTCAATTCCCTTTAAAATAGCAACAAAGAAAATAAAGTACCTAGGAATATATTTAACTAAGGAGGTAAAAGACCTCTACAGGGAGAATGATGAAACACTGAGGAAGGAAACAGCAGAGGATGAAAACAGGTGGAAGACCATACCATGCTCATGGGGCGGCATAATCAACATTGTTAAAATGTCTGTACTAACCAAAGTGAGCTACATTCTGTTTTGGTTGTGGTTTTTATATTGCTTTGTGTTCCATAGTAAATAACATTATTAAATTATTACTGTACCATTTCATGAATATGTAAGAGCCTTAAAACTGTATACTTAAAACTGTATACATTACACCCCTCAGCCTTTAGGCAGTTTCTTTCATTCCTTTTACTTTTAGATATATTATATACCTACAATGCATAATGATTATATTTTTCTATGCATATTTATATTTAATGAGATTTTAAAAATAAGAACAATATTATATATTTATCCACATATTTATATTTCTTGTGTTCTTCCATAATTTGATTATATCTAAGTCTCCATTTGTTATTACCATTCATTTGCCTAGAGGAATTTTTTCAACATTTTGCAATAGAGGTATGCTGATAATGAGTTTTTTCAAATTTGTATATGTACAAAAGTCTTTATTTTGTCTTAATTTAAAAATATTTTTTCTACAATAACTTGGCACATAATTTTTCTTTGACATCTTATTTTTTCTTTCTTTTTTAATTTCAAAATATTACAGGGTAGAAATGTTTTAGGTTCTAGGGGTTGCTTTTGTAATGATTGAGTCATGGATATAGGTGTGCTCATCACACAAATAGTGTTCACTGTACCCATTAGGTAGGATTTTGCCCCTCCCCTCTTCTTCCCTCCTCCATATTGATTTACACTGAGTTTTATTTCCCTCTGTGCACATGTATGTTCATCGGTTAGTTCCAATGTAATAGTGAGTATATGTGGTGTTTGCTTTTCCATTCTTGAGATACTTCATTTAGGAGAACGGTCTCCAGTTCCATCCAGATTATTGCAAAGGTATTATTTAATCTTTACCTACCATTTTATCCAGCAATCCCACTAATGGCTATCTACCCAAAGTAAAAGAAGACTTTTTATCAAAAAAGACATGTTACACTTGAATGTTTATTGTAGTACAATTCACAGTTGCAAAGATGTGGAATCAGCCCAAGTGAATGTGAATTCATGAGTGGATTAATAAAATGTGTTATGTGTATACCATGGAGTACTATTCAACCACAATGTCTTGTTTTTTCATTAATGTCAGATCACTCCTTCAGGATTTGCTTCAGCTTTTCATATTTCATAAGTTGTTATATTTACTTAGTCTTCTCTGATTTACAATAGTTCCTTAATCTTCCCTAGTCTTTCATTACTTTGACATTTTAAAGAGTGTTCATATGCTATTCTGTGGAATATCCTTGAATTTGTATTCATCTTATATTTTCTCCTGATTAAATATAAGTTATATATTTTTGGCAATAATATCACAGAAATGAAGTATTCTCTTCTGCGCAGGATATCCAGGAGTACATTATAATAATATGATTTTTTACTAGTTATGTTAAATTAGATTACTTGTTTAGTTGGTGTTTGTTGGATTTTTCTACTGAAAATTTACTATTTTTCCCTTTGTAATTTGTAAATAGTTGGGGAGAAACATGGGGACATTGCAAACATTCTTTATTTTCTTACTTTTGTCTACAAATCTGAACATATATCAGTGGACTTTTCAACAATAATTACTATTATGTTATAATGGTGATTTTCTCATGACATGTACATTTATTAATTGAAATGCTTCTTTAGGTTGAAATGTGCTTTCTCCCCATTTATTTATTGAATGACTTATATCAATATGGACTCACAGATAGATATTTTATTGAGTTATAATCCAATTCTTTGGCTTGTTGCTCTCACTATTCCAGCTTTGATCATTGAGGACTTTATCAAGTTGGATACTGGTTCCTTCTGATACCCTTCTATTTCACTTTATTTTTTAAAATTTTATTTATTTTAGCACTTTCCTATATTCTTAGACCATAACTTTAGATTTGTTTTATTATTTCCTTTCCAGCCATAGAATCTACCATTTTTTCAAAGAGCTCTATTTCCTTTACTTTTTAAATGGTATATAGAAATTAAGAATGTAATACTTAACATATTCTTTGCTGCTATATTCTACTGTTTTTAGGTCCTCTCAGAAAATACATATAAGAAATATGTGTGGTGTCTATAGTGATGTCCTTCCTCAATCTCCCATATCGATCATCTCTCTCTCTCTCTCTCTCTCTCTCTGTCTTTCTCTCATTTGTTTTTTCAATGTGTTATCCATTGTAAAGATCTTTTCAAAATATCAAATTTTGGTTTCTGTAGTTTTTCTGTTCCAATGTCATGTATAGCTAATACTATCTCTATTATTTTCTTACTTCTGCTTGCTTCAGGTTTAATTTATTGTCTTATAGCTTCTTAAGGTGTAATTTTATATTATTGATTTGTGACTTTCTGTTTTCCTTTTTCAATGATTAAAGTTACTTTCTTGTGCTGTATTATTTACTTCCCACAAATTTTATGCATTGTAATTTCATTTTCTATTTGTTTCTAATGTTTTCTTTTAAATTTTCCTTGAGATTTCCTCTTTGATTCATAGGTTATTAAGAATCATTTTAATTTGCAAATTTTTGTAGTATTTTTTTTGTTAGCAATTTATGGTTTTATCCTATCACAGTCTGAGATCATTTCTTATGATATTTACATTTTTTGTTAAGTTTTAAGTCTGTTTTATGGCTTGGAATATGGTCTATTTTGAGTAATATTCTATGTGTAATTTAAAAGCATATGTATTTCACCGTTCTTGTTGGAGGATTCTATAAATATCAATTGGGTTATGTGGTTGATAGGTTTATTTAGGAGATCTATACTCTTACTGATTTTCTATTTGTTCTATGAATTCTGAGAGGACAAAGGAAAAGCAATATCCTATAAATGGATTTATATATTTGACCTTGCAGTTCATTCAATTAATTAGCAGAATTGAATTTTTCTTACTACGGCTTGGCTGTGCCTGTTTCTCTAGGCATATGTCTTCCCTTTGATTTTGGACTAGTTTGTTGCTCAGTGACCATAGTTCACTGACAGTTTGAAGAAACTTTGAGAACTTACAATTTTCTATCTTGTGTGTGGGTGTTTGTGGGTGTGCATGTGTGTATATTAAGTTTAGGAGCGAGTGACAATTTTTCCTCACTTCTTTACATTCTCAAGTAGAAACCAAAGTAAACTACCTTCATATTTTAAAGTGATTTTTTTCTAGGTAGGGAGTTTTACATTATCACTTTCAACACAAATGTACACACATACTAATACTTTAAAGATATTCTCTAACTCACTTCTGAATTTCCTTGTCTCTGGACAGAAGTCCATCTCTTACCTTCATTTTTCTGTATATATGTCTTTTTTACTTCCCTGAATGCTTCCGTGATTTTCTGCTTATCACTGGTTTTAAACAAGCTGATTATAATGTGCTCTGTGTGGTCTGGCTGATATAGTTTATATTTGTGGGTTTTAAAAAAAAAGTGTTGAGATTTTTAGTGCTGTGATTTTATACTTTTATTCATATTTAGAATGCTTTTGTCCACCTTATATTTCTCCCCTGCCACTCCTCTTCATCAGGGATATAAAATATATATATATATTTAGCGACTGGATATAGTTGCACAACACACAAATGATCTGTTGTTTTCATCTAGTCTTTTTTCTTTTGTTTTTGAATAGTTTCAAAATATAATAATGTATTGATATACATTCCAGCTTGATTATTTTATCTTATGAAATGTCTAATCTTAACATTAATACTTTCCAGTAAAATTCATCTATTATAGTTCTTATTCTACAAATTTGGTTTGGATCTTTATTATATTTTAAATGTCTATATTTATTATGTTTGATCTTTCCTTTTCTCTTTGAATATATAGAACATAGGCTTAGCAACTATTTTAATGTTTCTGTCTCCTAATTCTATTGTTTATTTCATTTGGGGTTTCAATTGATTGATTTTCTCTTCATAATTTTTCTGCTTTGTTTCATGATTTTGTTGGGTGTCTGAGATCATGAAATTTACCTTGTTTTGTGCTGGATATTTTTGCAACCCTATAAATATTCTTTAACTTTTTTGTGTTGCAGTTAAGTTAATTGGGAATAGATTGTTCCTTTCAAGTTTGTTTTAACCTTTACGTGTGGCACTACAGCAGACTTTAGTTTGGTGCTAATTTGACCCCGCTTCAGAGCTAATAATCTTCTTAGCAGTCTACTAAATGCCATGGAATCATGAGGTTTTTCCACTTTGGCTCATGGGAATATGAGATATTCTACTACAAGATTATTTTATTCTTGTAGTTTTACAGAAAGATACATATAAATGAAAATGTTCATTGTATTTTATAATCTAAGAAGGTGTGTGTGTGTGTGTGTTTATATATATATATGTATATGTTTATGGGAGCCAATATTTTGATTAAAATAATTACATGGGGATAGTAATAATGGTGATGTGTAGATTTAATAATAATGTATTATTAAAATTTCCATCTATCCATAAAATCTGTATGGAATGCTAAATGTTAACACTTGAAACATATATAACTGCTATTTAATAGCTGATATATTTCTATTTCTTCTAAAAAACAATAAAAATAATTGAAGATTCTTCTTCCTCTGTAGCCTTCATAATCATTTAAGTACAATTTGCCATTTTTTTCATTTTCAGGAGCTTAAAAATACTTTAGGATTCAATATATAACTAATGAACTCTAAAAGTTAGAGTTAATTTTACTTGGGGTACTTCCAATTAGGTTTACGGGAATCTTATATTAGCAATTCTAAATCTCTCAGACCAAGTATATGTAATGGTTTGTAAACTTATTGATTTAGATTCTAATCTAAACAGTATATTTCATTGTATAGCCATATTATCTTGCAACTATACATAACACTCTTGCTCTAAAACCTAGAATGAAGTAATGTGGCAAGCATTATAAAATAGTTTACATGCAGAGTCAAGTCTAAGTACAATTACAAAGTAGTCTAAGTTTTGTTTCTACTTATTAAGTCTTTGCTTTTATGATCTCTTCTTCTATGAGACATTCTCACTTTTTCTGCCTGATGTTTAGCTTTTTTCTTTTTTCCCCATTTCCCCTTCATCTGAAATGTGTATGATGAATTCAGAAAATAACATTTACCATGAATGCATCTTTGGGTACAATAAATAAATAAGAAAAGATAAAAAGAAGAAATAATAAGATAAGAAAATAAAGGAACAAAAATCTCTCCTTATTTAGAGAAATTTAAGTTTAAGCCAAATAGGATGACACCATTACTAAGAGATCTCAAAAAATCAGAAAATTAGCAAAAAACATTGTGTTTGTGACATAATGTAAGCTCTAATCTAGTTGCTTTAGCCAATAATTCCTCTTCTATCTTGCATTACTAAGATAATTCAATAGTTATTTTTGAGCATATGTCATATGCACAAGTCAGTAGAAGACATAAAGTATGTGGAAAACATATCTTTAGAAAGACTTTCATTACAAGTTTCAAAGTTTGACAGTTCCTTTTCATAGTCTTCTTGGAATGACAATTTCTGATGGGTTTTATTCTCACTGACATTATTAAAGCAAATGACAAAAAAATGTTATTGTCCTATGACTATTAATGTTGTTTAAAAAATTTACCTTTAAAAGTGATGAAGGTTTCATCAATAATATTAAGCATATCCCTTCTAAGAGCTTTACTAGAGTGCCCTAAAAACTTTACAAATATTTCTACTAAAATTACATCAAGCAAGAAAGATAACTTAATTAAAAGTTTAATTCAAAAACTATACAATTGTCACCTTTTTAGAAATTGGAAATTCTATTTCTCTGGCCTTTTCTAATAGAGAAGATAACAATGTTGATGCTAAAATCAGAACAAGTTCAAATTTCTTAAAAACAAAAATGTATATATAATATGCCACTCCACATTTTAATCTTTGTGTAGAATTTTGACAAACTGTATTTCACCACATTCTTTTTTCATATTGAAAGATAGGAATCAAATAAAATCATGCACTATGAACTTAGGATCAAAAGAAAAAAAATAATTGTTAAATATGAACTTTATCTTTGAACAACATTTCTCTGCACAGAGGAAATATCAGACCCTAGGTCTATGGTCTAATAATACATCCTTGTATCTGAACAATCCTAAATACGGAGATTGGGCAATATCAAATCTAGGTGACAGGAGACAATAAGTCAAACACTGGCATGGGAGAGCCTCCTTACAAATCTGCTGAGAACAAACTGAAGCCAGAATAATTAAATCTCTTTTCTAAATCTGGGTTCCACTATCTTTACATATTAGCTTACTTTATCAACCATCTTACATGTAACAAATGTCAGATATTCCCTCCCACCTACCTTGCTTATTAGATGTATCAGATCATCCCAGAGGACATAACTTGGGAATATATCCATGTATATGTACATTTTTTGTTTATAAATATAAATATATGTGTGAAAACACAACTCACACATACATGTATAAACATAAACATACCAATATATCTAGTTGCAATCCAACACCACATTATTCATTCTAGTAGGCTTCATTTTTCCTATGTGGTAATTCTATTCTCAAATTGTGAAAAACCTGGCTCCTATGATCTTAACATTTTATTTATTTTGTTAATATGAATTTGATTTCAAGTATTTCATGTGTTTACTTATATTGTAGATGGTACTATTTTTCTTTCAATTCCCAACTGTCCATTGATAGTATACAAAATTGACCAGAATGTACAGAGAATTCCCACATACCTCTGCCCCCACACACTTTCAGGCTCCCTTATCCCATACCAGAGAAGATAACAATGGGATATCCAATATCCCATACCAGAGTGGTACATTTGTGGCCTTTCAGATTGGCTTCTTTCACTTAGTTTTCTAAGCATTTAAATTTTCTTCATACCTTTTCATGGCTTCATAGCTCATTCTTTTTAGCACTGACGAATGATTCAGTGTCTGGATATATCAGTTTATTTATCCATTCACCTACTGAAGGACATCTTGGTTGGTTCCAAGTTTTGGTGATCATAAATGAATTTGCTATAAGTATCTAAATGTGGGTTTTTGTGTGGACATAAGTTTTAAATTCATATCAAATAGAACAATTACTGGATTACATTTTAAAAGCATATTTAGTTTTGTAAGAAACTGCCAAACTGTCTTCCAAAGTGGCTATATCAATTTGTATTCCCACCAGTAATGAATGAGAGTTCCTGTTGCTCTACATCCTTCCTAGCATTGGTTTTGCCAGTGTTTTGTATTTTCACTATCCTAACAGGTGTATAGTGGCATCCCATTGTTCTTTTAATTTGTAATTCCTTAATGACATATGATGACAAGCCTATTTTTGTATGTTTATTTGTCATTTATATATCTTCCTTGGTGAGGTGCCCTTTTAGATCTTCTACTTACTTTTTAATTAGATTGTTCATTTTCATATCATTGGGTTTCAAGAGTTCCTTGTATATTTTGTTTATTTTTAGTTTTCTATTTTTTAATGTTTTAAAATGGACAGATAAAATTGCATATACTTACCTTGCACAATATGATGTTTTGAAGTATATATACACTATGCAGTGACCAAACCTAGTGAATTAATTTATTCATTAGCTAACATAGTTATCATTTTTATTGTGAGAATACTTTCTATCCACTCTTTTAGCATTTTTCGAGAACACGATATATTAACTATAGTCATCTTATTGTATGATAGATCTCTTGAACTTATTCCTCCTTTCAAATTGAAATTATGTATTCTTTAATCAACATATCCACAACACCCCCAAACACTCCAGCCACTGGTGATCACCATTTTACTCTCTCCTTTTATTAGATCAATTCTTTAAGATTCCACATATGGTGAGAACATGTGGTATTTGTCTTTCTGTGTCTGGCTTATTTCATTTGACATAATGTCCTCCAGGTTCTTCCACGTTGTTGCAAAGGACAGGATTTCCTTCTATTTTATGACTGAATAACATTCCATTGTGCATATATATCACATTTTCTAAATCTACTTTTCCATTGGTGGACACTTAGGTTGATAACATATCTTGGCTATTGTGAATAATGGTGCAATAAACATGGGAGTGCAGATATCTCTTCAACATACTAATTTCATTTTCTTTGGATATAAATTTAGTAGTGGAATTACTGGATGATATGGGAGTCTTATGTTTAAGTTTTTGAGATACCTCCATACTATTGTCCGTGATGACTATTCTAATTTACTTTACCACCAACAATGTGCAAGGGTTCCCTTCACTCCATATCCTCACCAACACTTGCTATTTTTTGTTGTTTTAATAGTAGCCATTCTAACTGGTGTGAGGTAATATCTCATTGTGGTTTTAATTTGCATTTCCCTGATGAGTAATGACGTTGATAGTATTCACTATTTTTTCATATAACTGTTGACCAATTGTCTGTCTTCTTTACCTTTTTTTTGTTTGTTTTAAGAAAGACACTGCCTCACTTTGTCTCCCAGGCTGGAGTGCTGTGGCAGTATCATAGCTCACTGTAGTTTCAAACTCCTGGGCCTGAGCCATTCTCCTGCCTCAGCCTGGATCTACAGTTGTGTGCCACCATGCCTGGATTTAAAAAAAAAAAATTTGTAGAGATGGTGTCTTGCTATGTTGCTGAGGCTGGTATCGAACTTCTGGACTCAAGAGATTCTCTCCCTCCTTGGTTTCCCAAAGTGTTGGGATTACAGGCATGAGCCACTTTGTCCACCCTTGTTTATTCCTTTTGAGAAATGTCTATTCAGACCCTTTGTCCATTTCTTCATTGGGTTTTATGTTGCTATTGAATTATTTGAGTTATTTATATATTTTCATATTGATCCCTTATCACATGTATACTTCGTAAACATTTCCCACAATTCTATAGGTTGTCTTACTCTATTGATTGTTTCTTTTGTTGTGCAGAAGCTTTTTAGTTTCATGTAATCTTATTTTTCTATTTTTGTTTTGTTGCTTTTGCTCTTGGAGTCATATCTAAAATGTGATTGCCCAGACCTATGTCATAGAGTTTTCCTCTCTGTTTTCTTTTAGTAATTTCACATTTTGGGGGTCTCACATTTAAGTTGTTGCATGTTTTGGATAACTGTTCTTTATTAAATATGTCTCTAGCAAATATTTTCTCCCCATCTCTAGTTTGCCTTCTCAATCTCTGTCTGTTTTTTAATCAGGAGAGATCACAAGGAGAAAAAAGACAGATACTTCATAAGAGTAGTTTAATAGAATTGTGATAAGAGGTTATTATATTTAATAAATTATGTTTGCCATTTTAAAGGTTAGAGGTGATTATTTCTTGATAGTTTTCAATGATAGAGAGTATAAGAATTTGGGAAAGATGTGGTTAGAAAAGTGAATGTAAGTAGAGAAACTACAGAATTTCTGTTGAGAATTATCTGTATAAGAATAAAAAAGTAAAAGAAAAAGAAAAGAAAGAAAACAAATAGATATAATTTGAAACATTAGCAAAGAGGTAGTCTAATATTAGAAAATGATTTGAATTAAAAGTAATTTTGGAAGAGGTCAGGTAAAATATTCAGTAAATGATGTGGGGCAACTAGGACTATTTGAAAAGCAAGTGCTCAATACCTACATCAATTTAAAATTACATATATAGCACATTAAAAATTAAGCACCATTATGTTATCATAAAACTTTCACACATTCATCTGTAAATTCAACTCTATAAAATATCACAATTAGAAATGTTTTTCAAAGTCTGATTCCTGTTTCAGAAGCCATAAGTATTCATTTTATTCCATAAAATTTTTAAAAAATTAAACAAAAAGAAAGAAACTAACAAATTCAAAGATATATCAATATTTATGAAAGAAGACTAAATATTGTGAAATGTCAATCTATAATGTATAAATGTAAATAAAATAAATTTAAAAAATAAGTACTAAATCAATTTTAAAAAATCAACACAGAAACAAACATTTTATCACTTTTGCCCAAGGTGTCACAGAGCGGAAGAAAGAGTTGCAATTCATAAGACAAAACGATTAATTGATAAAAAAAATACTTGAAATTCATGCATCAGAAAAATCCTTAATTCTTCAATATATTAATATAAAGTTTCTAAAAGTCAATAAAGAAAAAAAAAATCAACAACTTAACAGAAAAATAAATTGATAATGAATACACAGTTGACAGAAAAGTACATTTAAATTCTACTTACATATGTAAGATATGTACATATGTACATATGCTCTACTCCAGTCATAAAAGAGAATTTCTAAAGAAATTACACTGACAATTCCAATTCTATATCATGTCAATAATCGAGTGGCTTGTATTAGACTGTCACAAAGGGAAAATTTGTAAAATCTGGATTAAATGAAAACAAGCAAACAAACAAATGGTCAGCTATTTAAAGATAAGAAAAAGCTGTCAAGACATTGTAGACTTGCAAGCACAAGATCCTAGAATGAGGAAAATTTAGTGAGATGAGCCAGCCCTTCCCAGTTTGATTCTATCTTTGGGACATTTGTCAATTTGTGGCTCTGGGTGCTAGAAGAAAGCAACAACCTAGTGTTCTGTGCAATCTCATAAATCTGAATGGACAGATACTGGATTTCTTTCTTACTTATTTTGAACTATATTTTAGAAAATATTATATTTCTATTAAATAATTATTCTCGATATACCTCATTACATCTGCTTTTAAAACTGGTTTGGCTCTCTTGCTTGATCTATAATATGAAATAATATGATTTTTTCTGGGATGAGAACTCCTTCACATGGTATGCCTTGAGTAATTAGCCTTTCTGCCCAGGTTCAGACCTCTCAGATTGTTTCAAAGTGATCTCTGGAGTACCTAATAGAGAAACTACTAACTAAGCAGTATGGTTTAAAATGATATGTGCTTATAAGAGTTCTTCTGAAAGTAATCAGAGAATTTTACAGAATAGCTGGTTCTAGATGTTCTGTCCTTTTCCCAAGAATACCAGGTTAGCTCCAGAATAAGAAACTCGTATCTGTCCATGCCACCCACTCTTTATGTCTACATTGCTAAATTCTTATCAGGCATATGCCTCAGACAAGTTGTGGCTATAGTGTTAGGATTTTTCATTGAATAGAGATAAGAAAACTCTCTAAGCATGGTTTAGATTATGTCATAGTTTCCTTGTCATTTACTCTTTGTCAGATGAATCCCAGTGATTCCTTTGAATAAGGTGAGATAAATTTTGAACTAGCATGAATACATTGAAGGGTAATCCTAGGCATAATATCAGAACCTTCAAGTTTCCTGGCTGACCTAAGCCATGACCAAATTAAGTTGGACCTCTCTTGATATATTACTTTCTCTGCTGGAGAAGGTTAAACTTGTTATGGTCTGAAGAAGTTTCACCCCACTTACCCCTTCTTTTTTAATAACCCTGAAATACATCTGGATTGATTTATGATTTGTATCCTCTGATATAGATGTTAACAGGAGGTCATCAACAAACTGTAGTACTCTCACTTCATGCAACTTTTATGACTCCCTGCTTGCTTGAACACAGTTCTCTAATGACCTGTCTCTTTTAGTTGAAATGATAAAACATGCACTAGTGATATCAGAGTGTGTGAAGAAATCTGCCCGTGGCCCCACCTTTGGTAACACCTCAGGGTCACCACAGGGATAATTAGAATTGAGACATTAAGCTCTCAAAAAGAATTTCGAGCCTCCAAATCACATTTATCTTTTAGACCAGCCAGATTGGAGCATCACAGGGTTCATATATAGGACATATAAGTTCTTGTTCTGCCAAGACTTTGAGGTTCCTGTTCACAGCTGTTACTGCTATACGGGGTAGACGGCACAGTTTGCAGTTTGGTGGAGGACCTCCTAGCAACTGTATTTGGGAGCCAAAGCAGTCTAAGTTCTCTTGGCCTCAGACATCTACATCTTCTATTCATCAGTAATCTTTCTTGGATTCTCAAACATTTACTACACCTGCCATCCTGTCATACATGTTTTGAGTACTAATTGACCATTGATTGGATAAATGGGATCCTTTTAGCATAATAGCTATTGAATTTTTATTTATAGAAAGTTATCATAGAGCCAATTGACCAATAAAACCAGCTATTAATAAATGTCAATTAGTTCTCAATGTGATCCCCATCTCACATTAATATCAGCCTCTGGGAACTAGATACATTTGTATATTTGCTGTAATATACTAATTTTTATTATCTCAATTTTATTTTTCATTTTTTTAAATTTGTGGGGTTTTATTTCAAAATATTAAGGGGCTACAAATTTTAGTATTACATGGATACCTTTTATGATTCTTAAGTTTGGGCTTTTAGCATGCCCATCACCTGAATAGTGTTCATTGTATCCGGTAGGTAAGTTTTTACTTCTCCCCCCTCTTGATTTCCAATGTCCTTTACATCTCTTTGTGCCATATGTGCCCATAAATTAGCTCCAAATTATCAGAGAGTTCCTGTGGTATTTGTTTTTCCGTTCCTGAGATACTTCACTTAGGATAATGGTCTCAGGTTCCATTTGAGTTACTGCAAGACATTATTTCATTCCTTTTTATGGTTGAGTAGTACTCCATGGTATTATATATATGTCACATTTTCTTAATGCACTCATAAATTGATGGGCACTTAGGTTGATTCCATATCTTTGCAGTTGTGAATTGTGCTGCAATAAACATTTGAGTATATGTGCCTTTTTGATAAAATGACTTATTTTCCTTTGGTTAGATACCCAGTAGTAGGATTCTGGGTCAATTGGCAAATCTACAGTTATGGCTTTGATGAATCTCACTACTGCTTTCCACAGAGGTTTTACCAATTTGCAGTCCCACCAACAGTGTGTAAGTGTTCCTCTCTCTCTGCTTTCATGCCAGTACCTCGGTGTTTTCATTCAGGACTAAGATATACTTATTCATGCTAATGCAATTGCTGGTATTAATAATGAAACCAAGGATCTTGATGACCAATTATTTCTTGGCCTACACTCTAGCTATCCTACTACTGGCACAGAGGGCATCTGTAATTTTTCTTTCTCATTTCAATTTGAAGTATGAAAATTGTCTCACTGGGTTTGTCCTCCTAATCAAGTTTGTCTGCTATTGTAGTATGTATGTTACCTATTTTATAGCCTTCTTTTTTTTTTTTTTTTTCTTTTCTTCCCTAAGGATGGAGTATCTCTCATTGCTAGCAGGCAATTGTGTTGGCAAAACACGTGGGTTTTTTTTTCCCAAAAAATTCATGGCCTTTTTTTGGGTAAAATTTATAGCCATTCATTTTGTAAAAATAGTATCCGACCTCATTCAGCTATGGCTAATTGGTTTACTTTCCCATGCTACTAAGCTATTATCAACATTTTTCCATCTAGCTTGATGGTGTTTGCCTTTATTTTCATTTTATGATTTTATTTACAATAAATAATCTATGTATCTGTTTATTTTTCAAATATTTAAACATATATTTTTCTTACTTTCTCTAAATTCAGATACATACTTTCTTTACAATAATACTTTTCCAAATTCACCTCATAAGTTAGAGTGTTAATGAGAGTTTTCACAGAGAATCTTTATGTTGTTTGTATTATATCATTGGAGTTTTTTGACATCCTTATTTAATTTAATTAAGGTACAGATTATGAAATGTATTACACTTCTTCACTGGTCTTAATTCATGATAGGGAAAACTGGGTAAAATTTCAGCCTTGGGCATAGTGTAGCTTTGGAATTATTTTAATTTAATATACCGATGTTCCCCTTTTGGAGGATTTTTGTGTCAAAGCATACTGTGCTTACCAGAAGTAGCAGGAAAGTAGACAAAGAATTTGATGATATTAGAAGTGTGAATTTTAGAAGTTTGTCAGTGGTAGCCTCAATCCTAATCAAAGTTTAGCCCAATGGTTAGTTTCCAGAACAGCAGAGAAGAAAACAATGCAAAACGTGAGGAGTAATGTTTACTTTATATTTCCTCTTTGGTATGAAAATATCTATACTAAAGACAAATTCCTTGTGTCATTTTATGTTCTTCCATCTTCCACAAAAAGAAGATGGTGTGTGACTCATTTGGGTAGACCTAAAATATTAACAGTTTATCACTATAATCTTCCTCTTGGGGTGCTACAATGCTATCAAAGGGGACCTAAAGGTTTCCAGTTAATTGTACAGAACTGAATACGTTCTCGATGTCAGTTATTTCTGTGACTGTCTCATTGTCAGAGAAATTGAATAAGATAGAGATTTGAGCAGATTTTTTCTTCTCTTTTTGACTTGTTCAGTGTGAAACAGCTTTCCTGACTGAGTAGGTGTTTGGGCATTCCTGACACAAAATTCCTCACAGAATATGTGACCCAAGAGCTAGGGGTATATAGAAATGGGAGGGAAGGGTGGAAAAAGGATGGTAGGAAACTAGTACCCAATTTTGCTCCCATGTTCAACCATATTTTTTAGCAGCAGCAGTTAAGTACTTCCATTTATATTCCAGTAACAGCGAATAGTAGTTTGTCCTGTAACTTTAGCACAATTGGATATTATGTTATGTGTGGCAGTTCAAACGTGACTCATACCCCTATTGCAAGGGAGATTTATTTTCGTACAATGCTCTTACATGGACTTGTCACTGATTTGTATGTGTGTGAGGGGCAGTGGGTGAGGGTGCTGAAAAGTGAAGTGACGATGGAGAAGTTGAATGCATAACCTAAATTGACAACTGTCAAGCGACTCTGAAAAATATGGACCTCAATCAAATATCCATACAGAAAAAGTCATTCAGTCTTTTTTTCTTCTCTGGAAATTATAAACCTTATAGTCATTTACAACTGAGTGGATTTCAGCTCATAATTTATAACGTATGTATGAGTGTGTGTGTGTGTGTGTGTGTATAGAGTTTTATAATGGGTTCGTGTTCATCTTGTAGCATGTATGAAGGCAAATAGAGGAAATGTTTAGTAAGATACAACCTGATAGATTTCATTCAGTGTTTCAATTATTGGATTAGGGAGGTAAAAACTGTTATCCTAATGCTTTTATGGACTTCTGCATTTTATAGATTTACATGACTTTCATCTCTTTATTTAGATTTAGTTTATAATTTCTGTGACTCAGCCATACATTACTATTCTCTTTATGTTTTCCTAGCAGCAACATTGATTTGCATTCAATGCAGTTCCTATTCAACATGGCATAATTTTCTATTCTTAATGCTAAAAGGTATACAAAGAACAATATAGTGTGTTTGTGCCTCATCCTCAGACACCAATACAGCATATTAGAGGATCATTGCCATGAACAATGTGTGGTAGGGACGACAATGTCATTTTTCCTTTCCTTGTCTATGAAGGAATAACAACCATTTACATATTATTAAACAGTGAAATATATTAAGAGTACAAAGATTCCATTTAAAACAATATCTCTATGTTAATTAAGGATATATCTATGTAATTTCTGCATTTTTTATCAAAAGCATTCATTCATAAAAAAAGTGATACTCAGCATTGACGGGATATTTTAATGAAGGAGACCATGATGAGGTTGATACAAAAGTTTTCTTTCTGTTAGTGAGTTTCAATCTTAACTACACTTTATAAAATGAGCAATGGTTGAAGGGTTTCTTAGTAACATCATAGGAGCTCGTTCCCACAGCAATGCTGCACAGCGACCTGCGGAGCCTTACCGTGGTATCCTAGATAAATTCTGTTTTGGATAATTAAATTCTGGCTGCATATCTGACTTCTTATAGTGTCTACCCCTTTCTGCAATCTTCTGTTATTTCCTGTTTTGAATTGATGACTACTGTGTCCTGTGGAACAGAGAATGCATAATGGGACAGGAAATTATTCACTCTGCTTCTGTTACAGTTGTGGTAGCATAACAATCTCCAGTTCTATTTTTCATTTCATTGTAACATTTGTGAAATAGAATCACATTTTCTTGTTTTTGGTCTACTGGGAAAAATAAATTCCATGAAAATCTGTACCCATTCAATTTCTATTAAAATATGTATCCATCTAACTGCAAGCTAAGATATAGCTTTTCTTTACAAAATATGTATATAGAAAATATGATATACTTTTAAATATTTAAAACAAAATTTGAAAAATTGATATTTTGTCAAGTAAATATTGAGTTATTCACTTCAAATAGTAGTCTGTTTTTCATAATTTGGGTATATACCATTAAGATGCCCTGTAGAAAGCTATACCTAAAATGTTTACTTAGTAAATAATATCTACATCTACTATGTTTCTTAATGCAAACTCAAAGTTCATCTAGTTAATATTTAGGGCATATGCCCATATTCATCCTAGACAAATTTCAGTGATTCTAGTACCAGCTCATTTTCTTCTTCAAAGATCATTCTGAAGAGAAAGTAGAATTTCATTCATTCAAGTTCATGACAATGCACCCTACCCAAATGTCTGCCCTCATGTCCTGGCTCAAGAAATTCTTTCATTTCCACTCTACTGAGTTCTAAATTAACATGGAGTCTGTGGGGTAACAATATAAACTCTGTCTTTTCTTTTTACATAAGGTAAACCATAGTTTATATCTTATTCCAAAAGGAAAACACATTACTTTTAGGTGTATTAAAAGTATCATATAAGTAAATGTGAATTTCCAGGAAATTTGGAGGAAAGGCAAGTTTGTCAAAGAAAATATATGGACTCCATCAATGGTTTATATTGTATCATAAAAATTCTCTGAGTATATTAAAAATGAGTACTTTGAATTAAAATATTAATTTATAAACTTTAAAGAAGTACAGGTATACAATTTACACTGATCTAAATTTATTTTCTAACTAGATTTTTCAAAATTAAGTATTTATATATGTATATGTTTATATTCAATATTGAATAGAACATATAGTCTGATTCTTTATTTAAAAATATGTATTTTCATATGTAATCTCATATTAATCAACCCGAGTTAAAAATAAAGTTGCAGATGTTTCTTGTCTTGAAATCTGAAATGTTAAACCAAATATGATTTTCTCCCAAATAATGTGTGTGTTATATTATAGAAAAATTTAAGTGTGCTTGTGTGTATGTGCTTCCTCTCTCCACCCTATGTGGGTAGGTGGAAGCTCATCCAAATTTTAGCCTCCAGGAAAAGTTAAGCCTCTCTTACCTCACTTAGAAGAGATTCTATGTGGGTCAAGAAAAAATTGGTTCCATTAAGGAGAGATTGATGTCATTGCATGAGTAAAAATTTTTCATTTTTTCTTACATTTTTTATAGCAGTAACTAGATAACAGGGTGTACTCTCTTCTTCTTTTTTATTTTTTCCTCCCATATGTTTAGTAAAATAAGCTGAGTCTGCAGGCACACCCAGTTGGGCAGTATCTCTACCTTAATAAATGAACCGAGGCCAGAATAGGATCCGAAGGAGAAGATATATTGCTGGGTTTTGCCTACACCTATAACTAAATGATAAAGGACACCATCAAGAATGACATCCAAGCCTCTTCAACTGACCAGGATAAAAATACTCTTCTATGTTTCTTGAGTGCCTGGAACATGTACCTTTAAAAAAATCAACTACTGGTGATAATGGCCATGGTAGATGACTTGTAAAGGATTCAGTAACCTAACATGCATGTAATCACCTATTCTTTTGCCCATGTAAGTGATATCACCTCTTCTGCCTTGATATTAGAATCTCTTATACTTAATTTTTATTTTTTGAAAAAAAATATATTTTCTAGTATGACATAATGACTTAATATTCCAGCATCAGATTTTTTGATATATGTAACAGTGTTTGTGTAGCAGTAAAGAACAAAGGCCACTGAGTCAGAGACTCATATCTGAACCCCAGATATGCCACTTGTTTAAATACTCTAACCCTCAATTTTCTTTTCTTTTTTTAAATTCACAATATTATAGAGATGCAAACACTTTGGTCACATAAATTGCCTTTGCACCTCCAGAATCAAAGCTACAAGTGTGCCCATGTCCCAGACAGCACCCACCATACCTATTAGGTGGAAATTTACCCATCTCCTCCTCCCTTCTTCTACCAGCCCAATCCCCAATGAATGTTACTGCCATATGTGAACATAGTGTTGATGATTAGTACCAATTTAATGGTGAGTACATATGGTGTTTGCTTTCCATTCGTGTCATACTTTACTTAGAAGAATGGGCTGCAGCTCCATTCAGGATAATAAAGGAGGTATTAGTTCACCTTTTTATGTCTGAATAGTATGCCATGATATACATATAACACATTTTAATAATCTACTCATGTATTGATGGGCACT
>VBSM01002937.1:24744421-24755468 GCA_008086735.1 Cheirogaleus medius
GCCCACCAACACTCTGAGATGGGAGAGAGGGAGAAATTAACTGCTCTACCTACATTTCTCACTGGTCTCCAAGCCTTACGGGGGTAATCTCCACAGACGCCTCTCTCCTTCCTGTTCTGCTCTCTAACCTCTTCCTGTGGCATATCTTATAGGTTCTGGCACCCTTCCTTTAGACCTTCATCTAATCTATGTTTGTCTGTCTCTTTGTTTTTTCTCTTTCATCAGAAACTTCTCTTACTGAGATGCTCTGGCTAGTGCTGTCTCTGGTTCACCATCTTGTTAACAATGTCTAACTCAAAATATTGTTGTAAAATAATATATTTAAAGTATTCAAATGTAAAAGTTATATATTTTATTTAATTAATAAATTAACATGTTAAAATATTTGAGCACATAATTATATTTATCAACACCAAGTAGTTTTGCACTATTAAGCCCATATTATGTGTTATGTATTTATCTGAGTCTTTATTGTAATTAAAACCTTGAAAAGTAGGTTTTATTCATTTCCTTTTATAACCTGAATATTTATTTTATAGTGATATATGACTTGCTAAATATAACCCCATCAGTAAGTGGAAGACTTGAAATAATTTGCTTCTTAAAAAAAGATCACATGAATACTTCACTAAGAAGCAATTTTGTAGGAGTAAGCCAAATGTATTTAATATTTTGAAATAATATTTGAAGCTCTATTAGATGACTGTGGTTTAATACTTTTTTTATCTTACTTAGAATCACATTGTTCTAGTAAACACCAAACAAATCCTATATTTTCTCGCAAAGAATTTTGTTTTTTATGTTGATAGCTTTGGAACATCTTTGAGGTAATGAAAGCATTTGTTTACATTTTCTCCCTGCAGCACACATCTGTTGATTCTAGTTCTTTCACCTAGAGATAATAAATAAATAAATAAATAAATAAATAAAAGACATTCATTCATTCTACAAAAATTTTTGGAGTGCCTACTATGGACTTAAAAGACTTAATACAACTTTCTGCAAGCTCATTTTATGACCTAAAAGTTAAAATGATATAACCAAGACTTACAAGTGGTCCTGAAAAAAATTAGTGATGCTGAGACAGAAGTCATAATTGTGACATAAGAAAAATCTTTAAGTAAATGGAATCAAGACCACAGGAGCAAAGTCTAGTGATATTTTCTTTATAAAGTAGCTGAATTTTTCTAAGTACCTACAGAAGAGACACTAAAAATTGTTCACAGGAGTAGAGCATCAATATAACCTCCTGAGATTTTATTGCATATATCGAATGATCAAATTAGAAAACCTGTACAAAGCTCTGAGATTATCGGGCATATAGTAAATATTTAAACACATTTACTTTTATTATCTGTACATGCATGGTTAAATGAGTTTTATGATAAAATATGTCTAGTTTTTATATGATAATGTGGGTTCAATGCTTCTCAATAATGCTTTTATCATAATGCCATCTTCAGTTTAAGATCTTTTCTAGTTATTTTTATGTAGGGACCTACACTGGCTAAATTAAACCTGGCTGGGTCTGTCAACACATCAATTTCCAGAGTGGGCAAAAACAGGTAAGAGGCCCCTTTAATGGAATACTACTTTTAAATATTTAAATCTATCTAAATGTAGGAAATAAAGATAGACTAATTTAAAATGATAGCTTTTGACTATTAAAGAATATTTGACTTTATCTCCTGAAAAATGAGAAATGTGGAAAATACTAACACAGTAGTTACTATAGTTAAAAAACATACAGACATATATTTATGTATTACTCTAATGCTTTTGCCTTTGACATATACTCAGAGCCCCAAAGCAATCACCACAGCAACAAAAATAAACAAATATGATCTGATCAAATAATTTAAATTGTGACTTTACAGTTAAAAGATCATCAATATTACTCTTTCCAAAGTATATATAAACAAATAAACATGATTATTTTCTTTTTACTAAGAAAAAGATAATCACATATCCTAATTCATATGAGAGTTGGGTTATATAATACATAAATAATTTAGTTCTTAGTCTGAAAAATCAATGGCTAATTTTTTTTCCTGCTACAAGTCTTTTCCCTTAGGTCCTGAAAGCACTCCTGTTATCCCTTCTAAGCAGGCAAAATCAGATAGACATTTTGATATCAGACAGAATTCCAGAAAAATTCTTTCTATGAACTTTATAATCATATGGCTTTGGGCAGTGTTCAGTTTAAGTTAAATATACATATACCATATATGTAACAAAAATCACATTGTACCCATAAATATACACAATTATTATTTGTCAAAAATAAATGAAAAAAAGGGAAATAAAAAGAAAAAAAGAGGAAACATTGATTTGATACCATTCTATCTTCAGCAAGTAGCTTTAATTCTCTACATGAAGCACAAATACTGAAGGTTTAATCAGTCAGTGAACTTGGCTATACTAGTAGTACATGCTTTGCAATTATATACAACTTCCTATCATTATGGGTTTATCATCATAAACAAGCTAGGCTACTTGAACATGATGCTCTTCTCTTTATCTATTACCTTTTTATGTGAATTCAAGGATAATACTTATTTTTGAAAGTTACATTTTTTTAGTTTTGATTTTTTCCTTTTAATGGACGGTGAAAGTCATTGTGGATTGATTATCTTAATAGATAATTGTTAGTGAAATTGTGAAATTGCATTTCTAGAAGGTTGCAACTCTACATTTACCTTTGCTATAAGAACTTGAATAAGGGATTTCATTTTCTCATTTATGCAAAATAGTTAGGTTAAGTTATTTGATTCAGACTGAACAGAATTTCAATATGAATCTCTTTATTTTCCAGCTATGTAATAAAAAAAATTAACTATCTTAAATTTAAGATCTTCATTTGTAAAATGGGCATAATAATAACCCTATTTTATAAAATTTCTGTAAAAACTACTAAAAGCATCTAAAATGATTTAGTGTTGTGCTTAATATGTATTTAGAATTAAAATTGTTAGCCATTACAAATGGCTCTCAATGGCCATCCACAGTTTCAACTTTTCCAGTTAAAGGGAATTCTCCAAATTATAAGGAATAACATAGTGTTAGATACTTAGACTCATTAAAAAGCACCTTGTCATTCTATGCAAAAATTTGTGTCTTTCCAGTGATTTTCCAGAAATCCTAGTTTTATCAGCTTTCAGTTTTGGCCCAGTCCACATAGCAGACTGTCTTAAATTACTATAGAACAATGTGTTACTGTATTATTTATACTTTAATTCATACCCATATTCTTGTTTTTGCCTGAAACTTTTTATGATTCTTCTTTAATAGTATTCTTAATTTGCTTTTGTGATGTAACCTTCTATTCGTTATAGTTTTGACAGAAATGTCCAAGAAAGTCATAGCCTGCCCCCTTGGTGCTCCCAAATGCCTCAGATATTTGAACCAACTGAGACATACAATTGCTCTCTCCATAGATTATGAATCTCATTTAAGTTAAAAGCAAAACAAAACAAAACAAAACAGGTGAAGTTGGGTGGACCACTTTCTTCCCAAAGGTAGTACAAGGAGCATGCTTTTATTAGTCATTGAAAACTTGATCCCTTATATTCACTGGGTCCTTAGGTTTTTTATGTATATGTCTCATATATAAGTATAATTTATGTACACTCACACTGACACACATATACATACACACATATACACATTGCATATGTATTATTTCATGATATAATTGATATTTTTGATAAATTTATTTTTTACTGTCATTTTTTTGAGATAGTTTTGGTCACTACCCATGATCATATAAAATAACTAACAAGCAATTATTTAATGTATGTACTTTAACTTAATTTATATTTCTCTTATTTTTTCTCCAAAGTTTTAGATTTTGTTCGATTTTTCACTCTTATAAAAATGTGATAAAAATATCTGTCACATAGATTTTTCTATAGTTTATACAATCCTCTCTATATAAACATATTGTTATCTTTGTAACAATTATTTATGATGAAGGGACTTAGAAAAGATAAATGTAAAATGTGGTTGAAATTGAAACATTTTGTAGATAATCAGAAGTTCTCCAAGAATTCAGGTAATGTTATAGACAAGAATCACTATGATGTTTTAAGAAAGATAACACTTTAACAATAAAGTAATTTATTATTTTTGTAAGATAAGCTGTGTTGCAAAATAGTGAATAGAAAGTTGTGTCTTCAGTAAAGTTTATGAGTAAGGAAAGAGACAGAAAGAGGCACATTGAAAAGCTTTAGTTGCAGAGAAAAAAAAAAACATGTTGTCAGTACCAAACAGATTAGATATGAAAAAGAGCCACACTTTGTGTATTGCTTGTGATTGTGATCATATTCCTATCACTTCTAAATCTTTATTTTATTTATATTTCCCAATAATATTCAATATAACATGATATATGAGCAAAAATTATGTAAATGTTTGTAAATATGTTTTCTAAAAATATAAACTCTTACTTTCATTAACCATAATGTAATTACTATCATAACACATTATATTTCCAAATTAATATCTTAATATACAAGTATATATGTGTGTGCTTGTGTATATGTACAAATATGTTATGATGAGGTACAAATATGTATCATACATAAGGCAAATTATAATTACTTTGATAATAAACAGGCTTTGTAGAACTCAAGTTTATACATTTTATAAAACTTATTGTGTTTTCCTCTTATTTAAATCCTTTTTTCAACAATACCACATACACTGTGAAGACATTATAATTTTGATTCACACCACCTTTCAAATTTGCTTTCTGTCAGAAAAATACATGTCCTGTCATCATAAATTCTACTGCAAACCTTTCCCTTTACTGCTCTCATCCTATTCAGAGCCATGCTACTCATCACTTGACAGGATGCAAAATGTAATGGTCATAAAAGGAAAGTCTGCTAACTTTCACTCCTGACAATTTGTCAAAAGGCACATTAAAAAATAATTGGAGAGAAAATGCACAGATTTTTAAAATGTATTGAGTCATTTTTCTTCAAAGCTTGACTGGTCAGCTTGTAAGATACCATTCTGTCCATTATTAACAAGCCAAGACCACTGCTTTAACAGAAGAAATAACACTATACTGCACTCATCTTGCTTTTGATGTTTGTTGCCATAACCTCTGATTTATCTGGAAAGGCAACAAGTAAAATGGTCCTTTAACACATGGCTAGTTTATATTTCCAATTTTATCCTTCATTTAAATATATAGTTTTCCCACGCTTACTAGTAATATCATAAATACCACCTGCAGTGGAAATAATAAACCCAGAATACTTTTCCTTCTGCATTGTTTCATTAAGACTTATTAATAAAATTTTAAAGAATTAAACTGCTATATATGTTATATGTTTAGTCTATCATAAATAAATGTGATAAAATATATATTGTATTTTAGTGACACTGGTAGAGTCATGAAAGCCTATAAAAATGAAATAAATGGCATAAATTGGTGAACTTCATGAAGGAATAAAATTAATATTCTTTGGAACTTTGACAGAGAAAAACAAAACTTCTACTTTAGTGAATTAAGGATCTAGGAAAAAGAGATGAATAGCAAAAAAAAGAATAAGAAGTAAGAATCTGAGTTAATGTGCTGGCTGAAAAAGTGGAATCAGAATGATATGTTCTCTTTTCTTAAATAACATTAATATAAATATTATTTTTTTACTATAATTATAAAATTATATCTGGATGGAATATGGATTACTAATAATCAACAAGATTTTTAATAACCAACAGGATTACTAATATTCCTCAAGTTATCTGTAGCTATAAAATTAATTAAACTATAGAAATAGTTATAAAAGTCATGTTAATTATTTGCAAATTTAACATGACATATGTGACTTTTAAAGATAAGAAACAGGAAATTCTTTATAATATTCTAAGAAGCTAGTTTGTCAAAATGCTAAGAATTATACTGAAAATGTTTGATATATTTCTGAATGAAACTACTGGAAATATTATTAGGAAAAGTTCTTGAGTTTTCACAGCTAATTTTGAGATAAAATATTGTAGAGCTAATAAATAACTCTAGTGAGATGTATCATTAATGAATATATATCATTTCCCTAAAGTGTTAACATTTAAAATAAAAGTGAGATAATGTTTCTTTTGCCTTTTGTTTCATAAATCTTCCTCTTTCAATTAACTGTTAATAAATAAATTAATTCTATATCTTTTTTAAAATGCTTTTTTCGCTGGTTCAATCTGTTTTTAAAAGACGATTTCTGGAAAAGAACATATTTTCAATTGATCATTATTAAATGCATTAAAGTTTTATATGAAAAGAATATTGAGAACATATCAAGAAGATTTCCCCCTTCTTTTCCATCTTCAAAATAATTAAACAATTAATTTTATAAAGCATTAGGGAAACAAATCTAAAACTCCTAGAGGCAAGCATTTATCACAGGGGCTTTTCAACAAAGTCATTGTATTTACTTCTTAGAAACATTAATTAATTGTCAGCTATGAAGTGATTGATTTTATAAGCCACTTATACACAAAATGAAAAACATAATAACATGATAAAACAGATTACCTAGTCCACATCAAACAAAATTGTTCAGAGTTACCTAATATTGTACTACATTGTTTGTCATTGTATTAACTATTTACATGTTACCTCAACTGTATTTGATGCAGCACAAAGTCCAAAATCTTGATTTAAGAATACATTGAGAAAATTGAATTAATAAGAAATTATCACATTAAGAAAATACCATACTAGAATTTATTTAAGGTTTCCTTGAAAAATATATGTCTACTATACAATGTGGCCTATTTTATAAAACTTATTCTTTTATATTTATCATAGCCTTGATTTTTAGAGATTTGGTGGGATTCAAGTTAGTTTACATAGCTAGTTATCTATTTAATAATTATAAATAGGTAAGAAGTATAAAAATAAAAAAAATGAGGGCAATTATTGAAAATAAGCTCTAAGACTGATGAACAAAAATTAATTTTCAACAGAAATTTTCTACTCTACAAGATTTCTAAAATTATAATTTCTAGAGCTTATAGGACAGTTTACTTAAAATAATGATGGGTTTAGGGCACTTGTGACTCTATACTATGATACAGATATATTGTAACAGTATCCGCTGTAAGGTAATATTTTAGGAAAAAAAACATGTGTTCCATGTTATACCAGTAACAGACATGTATTTCTAAAGATTTTTTGATATCTCTTTATGAAATTGTACACACATTTGAGATTAGTATCTAACACTGTGAATACGTTCGTTTTCATTTTAACTTGAGAAATATACAAAAACTAAATCTTGAGAATGAGATTTATGAGAGTGACAGCTGTAATCGTTTGAGAAAGTCACATTGGATATATAAATTGAATGAAATATCTTCCTTGAACCCATGGTTCATTGCAGTTTCAGTTTTGCTAGTTTGATTTCTCTTTCTGACACTCCTTGATCTCTTGCACCCATCACTGTGGGGTCCTGACAGTAGTTTTCAAAGATAGGAATGTGTAGTTTTCATCACATATGCCTACCATGTATAGCACATTGACAATTCCATTTTAGTCCTATTTTATCTTGATACACATTTTAACATAAGATTAATACTTTCAGAATTTTGATATAATCATTGATTTCTTTGTCATGCATCTCTATTATTTCTCTGTCACATTAAACCAAGATAGTATGTGTCACATGCCAAATTATATAAAAAGCAAACATAAAAACTTATAAAATATTACCTAATATCATAGAGATTGTAATATCATTTAATGTCACTGAAAATTAATGTTTACTTAAAGGAGCATTTGATGAAGTAGAGGACCATAATTATATAAAACTTAAACTTTTTTTTTGTTTTTCTTTCAAAGCACCATGTTAAGTGATATATATTTCAAAGTTTAAATATACTTATTCATTATGCTTTTGTCTTCAGCAGAATTTTACACAAGTTTTTTCCATTTCTCATCAAATGTATTGATGGGCTTCATTTTGTGTGTAGCCATCCTTCTGGAACTTAGTACTAAAAAGTACTGCATTTGCTTTCTTATGGCTAGGTGCATAATTTGGATCCGTTTCATAAGTAATTACATATTACATTAATCTTCAAAGTAGTTAGAATTACTTGAGTTATGATGTGCAATAAAAGATGGACTTGCATACAATTGATTTCTCCTTTAGCATAATTTAAAAAACCTGACAAAAACACATCCATTGAGAAAATATAATTCATTTGCCTATAATAAATGTCAGAATAGACATTTTAGTTGGAGTGCATATCTGAGATACTACAGGATTCCATATTTCCAAGAATTTCAAAATATTTTGAATAAAGTTTCCAATATTAAAATATTTCACGTTAAAGAGAACTATTGCTTACTTTTATGTCTATAAATTGCTCTATATTCCATTACTGCCCCAAAAGAAAATTGGGAAGAGGCAAAAGAGTCTGCAATCAATAATTTAATTCAACCTCTGTTTGTATCTACCTCCTCACTTGGAGATCTACACTAATTTCTTATATCACAACTTTGAGGATTTTGTTTCTGTTTACATTTTCATTTATTGATGGTGGTTTCTAAGGTTGATATTCTTTCAGTGTTCTTATATTTCCAAAATGTCTTTATATTGTGCTGGTGTTTAAACATTGCCTTCCTTGGATATAAGATCCTTGGATCATACCTTGTGTCCTCGAAAATAAGACAGGGTCTTATATTTATTTTTCCTCAAGAAGACACCGAAGGGCTTATTTTCAGGGATATGTTATTTTCCCCTCAAAGCCTCAGCTTGCAGCACGCACAGAATGGCCAGGACCTGACAGGGGGAGCTGACCTTGGTGGGGCTGCCTGAAATTTTCTAGTCACCTCTGGAATAGTAGCTCTCACGATGGGGCAGATGAGAAGGGCTGCTCCTATTCTTTACCACTCCACGATGGGTTGTGCAGATACACTGCATAGTCACGCCCATCACTAGGTCTTATTTTCAGGGTAGGGCTTATATTGCGCAAATGCTTAGAAATCCTGCTAGGGCTTATTTTATGGATGGGTCTTATTTTCATTTCTTTTAACAGAAATGAAAGAGTCATTAAAATATTTTCATTTCTTTTAACAAATTTGTATTGTCTAAATACTTATGAGATGTTTTTATGCTCACATTTATGAAATATAACAAAACTTCTGGAGAAAAGTAATCACAGTTGGTTAATTTTGCTGGGATTTTATGTATTCATACATGTAAACACTCAAGCTAGTGCTCAACTCAGAGAAGTTTGCTTATTTATAACACATGCAAATCTTCATTTTTTTCTTTTCAAGAAATGTTAGCATTCTCAACCCTCTGTGCATAATATTATTATTAATAGCTTTTAAAATAAACTCTGTTCTCAAAGAATCCATCTCAGCTTCTAAAGTGATTTTTATGATACTTATTTTGAAAACAGTGGAATATTTTATAACATTCTTTTGTTTGGTAACTACTAATACATTTAATATGTTATAGATTACAGATTTAACTTGCTACATTTTTTAATAAATCCAAACGATTTCCAGTCAAGACAGTGCGGTGATCAGAAATAGGAAATCCCTGTGGAAGATTGTATTGTTCATTTATAATTATTTAATACTTCCCGGAGCAGTTATCTCCTTCCTATAGGCCAAGTGTAGTCTCCCGTGTGATGTCATTGTGCTTAACCATATGATTTGTTTTTTCCAAAAATTTTGGTAAACATAATGAGCAGCAAGTGGAATCATATACATTCTTGATTGTACTAAATGTGTTCCAGTGATTTTGTCTAGTATACTCCTCTTTCCCTTGTTGATCCAATTAGCAAATACTTAAGTCTAGAGATTTGATCAAATTCTGCTTCAATTATTCAGCAAAAGCACTTTCTAGGTGATGGCATATATTTCTTATTGTTGTTGTTTTAATATGAAAACAGCTGTTTTGTGAAGTTTTCAGTCAATGATCATCATTGCCTAAATCCATTATTTTATTCGTTATTGAAAATGGTGCTTTTTTTATTCAATTATTCCTTTCCTATTTATTAGCTAAAATAATTTTGAAATGAGAAATTTCATGTCATTAAAATATTTAACTTTTCACTGTATGATTATATGTGAAAAACATGTTAAATACTTGATTTTTAAAAATGTATTGAGTACTTTTCAAAATAATGGATTTCTTCTCTAGCATCCTTTAAAGGAGATCAATGAGGATTTGTATTTTAATTTTTTGTAAATTTATTATTGATGTATTAAGAAATAATGAATTTAATATATTTGATGTTTTATAATCCATGTTAGCTATTTTTCTCATTGGAGCTCAAGTCATCCCATTTTGAAATGGAAACTTCTATAGAGTGGCTCACTTTATCCCTAATTTAGCTTTAACTACTACCTCTAACTTTAAATTAGTTTTCCCCCATGACAATAGCAGACTTTTAAACCTTTCTTTTACTTGGCTATGATAATATGACCCAGTCTCATTTTGTACTTTTTCTGACTCAGTTCTGGAATTAGTCATTACATCAAAAAATACTTTTAGTGGTAAAATATATTTAGGAACCATAATATGAGCTAGTGATTCTACCGTTCTACTCTATTAATTGTTGTTTCTAGATGTTTTTAATACAAGAGCCAGAAATTATATGTCGTGTGTGTGTGTGTGTGTGTGTGTGTGTGTGTAACAATAATACACGGTGAGTTTAAATGATATGTGAAACTCAAATAGGCATATAGGACTTTTGTTTGTTTTTACTCAAATTATTTTTTATATTTGCTACTCTTTAACCTTAAAATTATGATCACACTAAAGTTAAAACTACTTGTGTGTCTAGATCAAAACCTTCAGCCTCCATCTGTGTTATACTCTTTGAATATAAAAATTATAAGTGCATAATTATAACTTATAGTGTCAAAATAACTGTACTAACAACTACACTAGTTATTTTTAAACAGAGAGTATCTTTAAACAAATACATTGACATTCACAAACCAAACTCAGACTTTATGAAATTTGACATTTTATAATATCCTCTCATACAAATATAGTATCTTTATATATTTTTGGGTTTT
>VBSM01002937.1:24764609-24782974 GCA_008086735.1 Cheirogaleus medius
GCTAATTAAGATATTCACAACTATAAATTTACTCTCCAGTATTTCCTATGGAGTCCACACTCTCCAGCAATTTTATTTCACTAAGTTTAACAACCATCTCCTTTCTCTTCTCAAATTCCCAAATCCATCCACCTTCATTTCATCCTCTCACACAAAAATGGCCAGTAATTAAGTTTATATAACTTCAGACACATTTTTTAAGAAAGAAAAAAAATTCCGTTTTGTGCCATTAAATATGCAAACCCACAAACTCCTACTTCTTATTGATTGTTTTGTAATAAGATTCTTTTCTTCTAATTCCAGTGTAACTATCTGTGCTTTTATTCACATTCTAGTCTTTTGTAGTGACTTGACATTTCAATGATCTTCTGTTATACTTGGTGATCCACACATTTCCTTTTATTGGCTCTTTTCCCCTGGCGTTCCTCCACAGACTCTTCCCCACTCTCCCTTCCTCATTCTAACAATAAGGTTTTTTCAAGAACTGTTTACATTTTGTTCCTCTCCAACTTCTTCAGCTACCTCTAAGCTCCGTATTACATTCTGATTTTCATTCTGTTTATTTAAACAAAACTGGTTTTATTAAATTCATGCCAAGGAATCCAATGGACAATTTTCAATCCTCACAAATTTGAATTCCCGAAATTAGAAACGTTGACATCTTTCTCAAAACATTAATTTCCTTTGGTCTTGGAAAATGCACTCATGTGGTTTTCCATCTGTCTCTCTGCCTACATATCACACTTCTTTATAGGTTTCTCTTCCTTTGCTTACAGGTTGATGTTGGGGAACCATCAGTGCTAAAACCAAGCACTTCTAACATTTATTCTTTAAACTTTTCATAGATGATGGGAGTTACTCTCATGTTATAGTGAAATCTCCCAAATCTATTTCTATTACTTATCTAGTTCTTTAGCCCTATGTCCCTATAGTTAACTATTTCTTAGAACTCGACACTTTGGTATTTTACCAGCACCTCAAACATAACTTGTACAAAATGAAACTCTTTGTTCCAACGCATTTCATCTAGTCATTCTTTCAGTCAGGTGTCTAAGCTCGCAATCTTACTTCTTTAAATAATCACCTTCACTAATTTCCACAGATTCAGAATATTCTACTTTTCTACCAAGGTCTCCTTATGCTATACACCCAAAGCATCTAGTTCTTCATTTTTTCTAAGATGTATTATTTTTCACTTATTTGACCTATACCTATATATTCTAACTTAAATCTAAATTTAAGGAAGATTTGCTATTCACTTTAGCCAATTCTCTATCCTCAGTTCTTATGCAAGTTCTTATCCCACAGCAGGAAATCAATAAGTATATATTAAAAAATTAATAAATTAATTATTTGTTAATCTCCTTATACCTAAGAACCTAGGTGGAAATAGAATCCAATATGTACACCAACTCGATGTTTGTTGAATTTGGTTTGGGGAAGATAGTTTGTTCTATCCTCTGTAAATGAGCAATAAAATACATATAGAGAATTATTAGTTAATAATAGTTTTCAAGTATTGACAGTTTCTGGGAGGGCAGGTTAAGCAATATGACAGGTACAAAATCTATGTTGCATGGTGTTAAAAGTGTGTGGTTGGTGAAGCAATGAAAGCAATCAATCATTATGGTATTTTGAGAAATATGACAATGAAAGTTTAGAGGAACCTACAATGCAATTTGAATAGAAGATCAAGGAAGCTATTCATTGGAAACATATCTTTTGTTAATACTACATTTCACATATTTTAGAGATGGGCTAGTAATATTATGTAATGATGAAAAAGACACAGTCTTACCTTCAATGAATTTATTGTGTAGATGTATAAAAGACAAATGAATTAACAATTGTAATACTACGTTATAAATGCTAAACTAAATTACACACACAATCATAAAAAAAAACTTCTCAGAGATTATGATTTTAGAAAGAGAAAATGCTAAGATAAGGAAAATAATAATGAAAAATTTGCAGTAATTCAAGAGAGGGATAATGAAGACTTAAAATAGATAGAAGCAATTAGAATAGAAATAGTTCTTGGTTTGGAATGAGGAATAGGAAAGACCAAGAAAGATTATCCCAGAGTTGGCAAGAACACCAGAGGCACCTGATGCCACTGGTCAAGAGAAGAGAGTGCTAGAGAAAGGAATGAATAATCAATAGAAACTGATCTTGCAGATGTCAAATAAAGTTAAGATCCAAATTGAGTGTATTACATGGCAAGGGTGTGATTATTGGTAACCCACTTTGAGGATATAAGAATATTAAAAAATAATTTTTCCCTTTAAAAAGAAGATTCTATCAACAGAGTAGGGGTTGGATAAGAATGTGAGAATGACAATGTAACAGGAGTTGTTGAACAGGTTTTGCTACTTAATAGAGACAGGATAAAGCAGCCAAGTGCACTGAAAATAGAGAATATTTCTGAAAGATGACCAAGAGATTTACAGATAAACTGTTATATAATTAAGTGGATAACTTATAAACTAGATAATTCTTGCATAAATTAGCAGATATGGAGTACATTAACATTTTTTATCCAATAATATTTTGAGATTTATACAAAGATTTTCCCAGTGGTAGAGGAAAAAACAAAGACATTTTAATATGAGCAAAGGATTTCTGTTACTGCAGTTACTTCAAATAGAAGCCTGAGAAAGGCCACAGGAAATGAAGTCTAGTCTTAGATCAGTGTCAAGATACATTGATCAAAAATTACAATGATGATGCTATTTCCATATGTAAAAGAACAATTTTATCCTAGAACAAAAATTTGATTGTTTTCTAAGTTGAAGTAGGCAGACCTTACACTAAAAATAAGTTCAGAGTTTTTAATTTTATTTTATTTAAGTCATTTATTCTTACCTTCACAGTCATTACCAACACAGCAGGATATAAAATAATATGAACATATGAGTTGGAACTGTCTAATAAATGACTATAGCATAATTTTAAAAATGTTCTTTTAAGAAACTTTTAAAATGTTTCTGTTACCAATACGAAACTTTTGTCAGATAAGGCATATATCTCAAATAATTCAGTCACTGGTAAATTTCTTTAACACATCCTTTAAGAAATTTTCAAAACAAATTCTAATATTCAGAATTTAATTGTTATATGGTAATGTGACTTTAGAGATATTTTATTTTACTTTTATTAAAATAATTGACAAAGGATTAAATCTTATTTGCAATTAGTATGCAAAAACACAGCTAAATAACTAAACACATTAATTGGGTTCTGTCACATGAACAAATAGATGCAGTTTTAAATATAGAGAATTATACATAGAATGCTCATGTAGTATAAACAAAAAAGTAACAAATTTGGCTGTAGCTACTGTAAATATTATGATACTCAATTTAATTTATAGTTTAACTAGAATGTAGCAAGGAGAACTGGCATCTCTGGGGGTTATGTATACTATGTATAGCTAGATTATATTCTTGCTCTAGCTCTGCTTTCTAGTTTTTGCTTTTTTTCCATAAGCATTCAATCATAAACATTCTTGGCTATAAAAAAATAAAATAAGAATCTATCGGACAAGGCAGCATTAAAGGTTTTTCAGGAATACTTGAATGATCTGTCCTATAATTAGCATCTTTTTCTAAAATAGATTATATTCTGGTAAAATTGGAATTAAGTCAAAAATGTTTTATTAACTTCTACTGTGTTTTTAGAGATTGTCAAGTTTATTTTTGCTGCCCTATGAATAAGTGGATATAATAAATAACATATATAATGGTATGAAATTGATAGCTCTTATATCAAAAAATACATTTAAATATTACACTGCTATCTTTGATGTGCTTTTGGAAATCCACATGAATCATTCTTCAGAAGTATGGGTATAATTATTAATACCAAAAGTTTTAATATATAATTTATGCTTTATGTATGCAAATGAATATTTTGTCATTAATGAATTTCTGGCTATTAATATGATTTTTGTTTCTATAGTGAATATACTTTGTTCTTTAGACAATCAAGAGTTTGTATACTGTTTTGTATGCTGCAGTAATCTATAATTCCTTGTAACTATAATTTTGACTAAAATTTAAGGGCCTGAGGGATCAGTATTGATCTCTCAATTCTACAGATTTGAAATTGAAAAAAACTGGGAAATTCTAAATAGTGTGATAAGTAAAGTGGGTACAGCATAAATATAACACTTTGATGTTACATAGCCAATTATCTAGTAAAAGAGACAGATATGTAAATAAAACACATTACAGAACCACTATAGCTTGGTATGACTGGTGTTTGAAAAATTTTTAAGAAAAATTAATATCTATTCACCTTAAAAATAGTAAGAGTATGTAATAGAGTCAAAAGGACTTAATTTTGTAAGGAGGTAAAATTTGAGTAAGATTTGAAGGATAAATGACTTTATCAGGTTTTGCCCATGACGAATTTCAGGCAAAATATTTCTTCTGGCTCTCACATTCCACAAGTATCACCTCTCAGATAAATTAAAGGTAGTTTAAATCATATTGTGTTTATTTCCAGGTTCTTCTTTTCCACAAATTATAGGCTCCTTTTCATATTCACTTTTGCATGTAACTGTGTTTTTTTTCCTTCAAATTTCAGAATATTATGGGGGAACAAACGCCCCCATAAATTGTCTGCACTGCCAGAGTCAGAGCTTCAAGCTTGCCCATCCCCCAGACAGCATGCACTGCACGTGTTATATGTGAGTTTACCATTCCCTGCTCCCACTTCCCACCTGCCCACCACACGATGAATGTTACTTCCATATGTGCACACAAGTTTTAATTGATTAGTAACAATTTAATGGTGAATACATGTGGTGTTTGTTTTTCCATTCCCGTGATACTACACTTAGAAGAATGGGCTCCAGCTCCATGCAGGATAATACAATAGGTAGTTCACCATTTTTTATGGCTGAGTAGTACTCCATGGTATACATATACCACATTTTATTAATCCACTCATGTATTGATGGGCCCTTGGGTTGATCTTTGAGATTGTGAATTGTGCTGCAATAAACATTTGAGTGCAGATGTTTTATATGTATGTGTATATATATATATATATATATATATTTCCCTTTTGGGTAAATACCTGGTAGTAGGATTATTGGATCAAATGGCAGTTCTACTTTTAGTTCTTTGAGGTATCTCCATGTTACTTTCCATAGAGGTTGTACTAGTGTGCAGTTCCTATCACTCCATATCAACGCCGACATTTATTGTTTTGGGACTTTTTGATAAAAGCTGTTCTCACTGGAGTTAAGTGATACCTCATTGCAGTTTTGATTTGCATTTCTCTGATGATTAGAGATGTCGAGCATTTTTCACATGTTTTTTGGTCATTAGTCTGTCTTCTTTTGAAAAGTTTCTGTTCATGTCCCTTTCCCTCTTTTAGACCTCAGTATCGACACTTGCTTATTTCTTCAAGAACACTTGCTGCCATATGATTGATTTAAGCTAAGGCATATGTTCCCTTTACGTTCTTGCCAACATGTGTTATCTTTCATCTTTTTGTTAATAGACATTTTGACAGATGTGAGGTGATATCTCATTGTGGTTTTGTTATGCATTTTCCTAGTGATTAGTGATTTTGAGCATTTTTTCATATATCTGTTGCCCATTTGTATGTCTTCTTTTGAGAAATGTCTATTCAGGTCTTTCACCTAATTTTAATTGGGTTATTTGTTTTCTTCCTATTACATTTTTTTTTGAGTTTCTTAGATATTTTGGATATTAACCCTTTATCAGATATTTAGCTTGTAAATATTTTCTTCTGTTCTCTAGGTTGCCTCATAATTCTGTTGTTTTTTTGTGTATTTATGTTTTATTTTGATTTTGCTGTGCAAAGATTTTTAGTTTGATGCAATCCCATTTGTTTATTTTTATTTTGTTCCCTTAGGTTTTAGGATCAAATATATAATAAAAAAACATTATCCAGACCAATTTTATATAGTTTTTCCTCATATTTTCTTATAGTGATTTTGTTTCATGTTTTTCATTTGAGTTGATTGTTGTATATGGTATGAGATAAGCATCCAATTTATTCTTCTGCATATGAATAGCCAGTTTTCCCAACACACTTTCTTGAAGAGACTGCCCTTGTGACATTGTGTATTCTTGGCACTTTTGTCATAAACCAATTGACCATAAATGAGTGAATGCACTTTTGGACTCTATTCATTTCCATTGGTTGATGGACAGGTTATGAAGGTAAAGGAACCCTTGTCCACCATTGGCGAGAAGGTAAATCAGTACAGCTATTATTGAAAACAGTATGGAGTTTCCTTAAAACATTCAAAATAGTGATATCATCTGATCTAGCAACCCCATTTCTGGATATATATTCAAAGGGTTTGAAATTAGGATGTCAAAGAGATACCTGCACTCTCATATTTGTTGCAGCGTTATTCATGATATCTAAGTCATGGAAACAACGTAGGTGTCCTCTGACAGATGAATGGATAAAGAAAATGTGTTATATACACAGGGAAATACTATTAATCCTTTAAAAAGAGGCATATCTGTCATTTGTGGCAACATGGATAAACCTGGAGGATATTATGTTAAGTAAAATAAGTTAGGCATAGAAAAACTAATACCTCACTTTTTCACTAAATTGTAGAGTCTAAAACAGTTGAACACATAGAGGCAGAGAGCAGACTGATGGTTACCAGAGTTTGGGGGTTGAGGGAAATGGGTAATTGTTGGTCAAATGGTAAGTTGTTTGAGTTATACAGGAGGAATGAAGAAGTATTTGAGGTGATGAATAGGTTAATTAGTTTGATTCAATTATTCAATACTTGTATCATATCAAGTAATGATATAGCATTACTTTGTTCCTAATTAATATATATAATTACAATTTGTTAATATTCAATAAATAAATACAAATAAACTAAGACATCTGGCATCCTTTATAGTCAAATTTCATTCTATGGTTTGTATTTTCCATATTATATCCAAATTTTTTCTTATATTCCACAGTATAGGAAATTGACAATCCATCAGAATATTTCAGAAGTCTTATTTAACATAGGAAATAGGATAATCAGCCTGTTTCAGAAGCATAGCTTTTCCTGAGATTTATGTACAACATTGTGTGCTTTATTACTATAATATATAAACACACACACTACAGAACATTCTTATGTTTGTGACAAAATAAGAGCAAATCACTATAATGACATTTCTTTTATAAATCATTTTTGTACTAAATATGAATATCTGTAAAAAATATATAATGTTTAGAATTTGACAGTATTGTAAAACAAATATATGTGAAATAAGTTTTGACAGTTTTAACAGTTTTTACCAATTAATTTCACATTTTTTGTATCTTCTAAGATCAAATACATCTAATTAAACGGCAAGTATATGAGTTTCAGAAGTGTACTGAATTAAAGATAAGGATATTCAGATGATGACTGTGCAGTTCTAAGGACTGACAGCAATATTTAATACTAATGGTTAGTTTGATTTACTTGCATACTATAAAATGAAAAAAATTTAAAGTAATATAATTACATTATATCATTTGGATTTGAATTGTAGTAGGTGCATACAATTTATAAAATGCTGATAATAGGCTATTTGATTCAAAAGTTTAATTCACATATATTTATTAAAAGCTAAGAGTGTAATGTTTCCTTATTCTAGGAAATGTGCTAAGTACCATGAATTCACAAGAGACATTCTACAAGGAAGTAGAGTCTAATAGGCCAGATCAAACTTAAAAAATGTATACAATAAAATTATTTGTATATATACAAATGCCTACACAAATGCATGCAGTAAAATTATTGTAATTATTAATATTAAAATAATTTCTTAAATTCAGAGAGAAGAACCTGAATTCTGGCCTCAGAAGACTCCCCAGGTGGATAAGTAGGTTAGGTCATAAAGGCTGAGGTGATGAGCCCAGGTAAAGTGACCTAAGTGACCGCACACATAGAAACGTAGCTTAGATTGGTTTAGTAGATTACTATGAGCTACCAAATAATACTCTAACATAAATTGCAGGCCTGAAAGTGAAGAGCTGAGTCTGATATGCTGGTAGGGAACAATTCATGGACAGGCTTTATGTCATGCTAACTGTGTAGGAATGCATCGGTAATTCTAAAACCTTAGTATGAGGAAGAATTGCCTCAGCTGTCTGCTAAAATATAGACTTCATTATCTACTCTCATAAGTTGTGGTGTCCTTTAATGTAAGTCTGAAGTGGATTCCAGGAATTTTTATCTTTATCAAGTAAGCAAGATGATATTTAGTTATGTGGTTTTGGACAAAGTTTGGAAAACATAGTTGGCAAGCTGTCATCAAAGGATTTTAAACAGAAGAAATGACATTTAGATAGATCACCCTCATTGCAATATGAAAGATGGATATGAGATGAACAAAACTGTAAAAGAGAAACTAGTTGTATTGTAATGCAATAATTTTGATGAGACATAAAGAATTAGATTATGGCGATATACCAGAAAGGAAGAAGAAAAATGGATTACAAAAGAATTGAGAAATTTATATTTCTGAAATATAGGCATTCCTTTCTTAATTTAAGAGGTGAAGAATCAGGTTGTTTTAGAACCTCTGCTAGTTCTCTGGCTGATGTGATTGGCTAGCTAGTCATGACATTAAATTCAATAAGGCATATGACAAATTATGGCTTTAAATTGGTGTAATAGGCATGTATTTCAATCTTTTCTTCCCATAAGAAATGCAGGAGAAATTAAAAAGAAAGAAATACATTTTAAAAAATCTAGCAACACAAATATTTAAGCAAACCATCTATGAATCAGAAAGTAGAGTAATTTCCTGAAGGTAGACAGCAGATAGAGAATATCAACCAGACGTATGTGCAGAAAGGTTTTCTTCTATAGGACAAAAACAGAATCGAGGTCCAAAGACAGATACAGAAGCAGGGAATTCAATGTGCACGTGAGGCAAACATCAGACTAGCTGGTTGGAGTAGATACTTCATTGTTTCCAGTTAGGGAGTTCAATCCAGATGAAGACCTCTTCTCTCACGTACAACCTCTACATCTTGTAAAGGCACAGTAACATATAGGTCTTTATATGTGTCTGAGAAGTATGTGTGTGTTCTGGTGGCTAGGAGATCCAGGGAAGGCCAACAACCAGGTAATTATTCACTAAAGTAACCTCCTCTGTGGAATATCTTCTAACCCTTCACTCTCTATGAGATGGAGACCAAACAGTAGTGTATACTTCTATATCCCCCAAGTGACCTACAAAAATGAAGTCAACAGATTCACCAAACATGAGTGCAAAGTAAACATAGCATATGCTTGAGTAAAATCAAAACTTTATAAAAGAGAGGATTCAAGAGGAAAAGCACATATTAGAGAAAAATTGGAGATAAGAATTTTATTTTGGGTAAATTCTTTCAAGTGAATATAGAATATATGTAAAATTATGGTTTTTTGTTTGAAAATAATATATGAGTTTAAATCTCAACAAAGAGAATAGGGCTGAATATATTGATTTAAAAGAAATATTTATGTAGTTGATAGTTAAACATTGATATTTATGTATAAGACAAATTGCTGAATAAAACTGTCGAAGAATGCTTATTAGATAAGAATGGTAGGTCCAAGTAAAATATGGAGTAGTCCCTGAATTTGACAACTGTCTTTACATCTTACATTTTCATCACTTATCTTAATTTGGACTTTTTCAGAAGCAGAGTCTGAGAGATGAATTTGAGAACAAAGAGTTTGCTTAAGAAGTGAGCCCAGGGCACATCAGCAGTGAAGTAATAGCGTGACAGGGAAGATAGGGTTGAACTATAAAGCAAGTCCTCCTAACTGGGGCTTCATTGTGTTGAGGAACTCAGGAAGACTGGGTATTTATGCATCAACTTCAATAGATAGCCTTTCTGCAAAACTTTTAACATAAATCAGAGCTAAGCATGAAGAACTATCCTTAAGAATATTCAATGTGATGTTCTTGTAATACTTGGGAAAAAATGAAACAAATATTAAAAAAAAAGTAATATTGTCATATCACATTGGGAGGTATGTAGAGAACTATTAATAATCTCATGGCTTCAATAGCAAAGTTACAAGAAAGTGGATATACTTTTTCTAAAGATAACTGCTGATGACATTTTAATACATTTTCTTTTAATATTTTAGATATATATGTATGTGTATGTGTGTAACTAATCATTTCTAGACATTTTAATTTTTCTATTGAAGTATTTTTGGAATTGTCTTATATATTCATAAATATTATCTGTGTTAATTGTTAAAAGCAAAATAAAAATTTATGTTAGTCCAATAAGCTGTGTGCTATACTAACCTAATTATATAGCAGTGTTTACTTGTCCTTTTCCTTTTTGTTGACTATTTTGTTTCATTTTTTTCCAAGTGTTACCAATAACATCACAATGAACATTCTTGAGTAGAGTTCTTCATTCTTACCTCTGATTTTTCCCTTTAAAATATTCCTAAAATGAGAGGTGTTAGTCCTTCGTACAGATATTTTAAGGCAGTTTGATTGCAGCATATATTTGTACAGCAGTATATTAAAACACTCATGTCAGATCTTGGTAGTTTCTTAAATCAGTGTGGTCTGCAAACATTTTTGATCATATAATCTATAAGAAATGTTTTAAGCAACCATCATACTTAAAATTTACATATATTTGTTACTATATGAATATAAATATAAATGAAAAATAAGTACATAAAAATAAAATTTTTAATATAAAATAAATATAATGAGTCTGAGTATTTTCCTTAAACATTTTTGTTATTATATTAGCCATCACCTTTTCCACATTTTTAATTTCCACTATTGGTCCTCATTTTCATCTATAAACATTAGCTTTTTTATGTAATGCATCACAAGAAAAGTTAGATAATGGAAATGTCAATTTGGGAGCAACGATTTATAGGCTTGATCTGATGATATTAATCATCATAAAAAACTGTTTAATGTTACATAGTACACACTGTACTTCTACACAGAAAATCTTATTTGATCCTCATATGTGTTTTATCATGTGGATAAAAAAGCAAGTATTATCATCTGCATTTTAGAGTTAATATTAAATGTAATCAACACTCAGGGAGCTTAAGTGTCTTTTGGGGACATACAGCCATGTATCTTATATTATTAATAAGATTGCAAGTACTGGGTATTTGGCAGAAATCAGGGCTTAGAATCAGAGTACCCTGGGTGATAGAAGCAGGATGAAAAATTAGGCTGGAGATGGTAAAGAACAGGGGACTTAAAACTGGGGGTCACGGTGGATCTGGGTTTGCAAGTGGATTTGAAGTACAAGTGAAAAAGTCCAAAGCATCAGGATCCAGGCAATATAGAGTGAGGAAACAAGTACAGACTTTTGTGCAGGCAGTTGTTAAATTTATGTGTGTGTGCGTGCACATGCATGTGTATTTACAAAAAATGCAATCACTGGATCAGAAAACAGACAGTTTATTACTCATAGAAAATCTTAGTGCTTGTTCCCTGAGCTTTGATCTCCATAAAGCAGCATACTGAGAGCCAAATTTTCACTTGTTTATGCATCATAGGAACCCAAGTGTCATGTGAGTCAGAGCTCACAGAGGGCAGCTAGTGTGCGGGCTCAACCTCCCCTTAACTGAAAGAAATGTGCCTAGATTATTACTGTCCTGGAATTTGATCAAATGGCTCTAGGGCAGATGAGTCTCCGCATCTCTATGGAGCAATATACTGTCTATAGCTTCCGAGGCAATCATCCATTCATCAAGCTTGCCAGAGCTTTTTATTCAGAAAGTGCGGGGCTTGAAGAAACGTAAAAATGTGTATGAAGAGTTGTCTCCCAAACTGGTGACCACAGCAGCAGAAGAGGAGAACACATGCATCTTCACCAAAGCCCCCAGGGGAGGTACCTGCTGGGTGTTTCCTAAAGTGCTTGTCGAGCTCTTTAGCTACGTTTTTTTTCCCTGCAATTCATTCTATTCTTTTAATATTTTTTATTTTCTCTCTATCACTTTTTATCCTCAAATATTGCATTTATCAATTGCATTTTCCAGAACATTCATTTCATCTGCTGTAAAGATTCTTGTAGCCATAGTCACCAGATTGAGAATGGCCTATCACCTCCTGTTGCTTTAACTAAACTATTAGCTTTACATTTTCTACCTGCTCTCAATGGTGGCAACAGCATGCTGAGAACCGTGGTCTGTTTTATGCGATGTGATGTGGGAAGAGGGGGTGTTGAGGGAGGAATCATGAAAAGGAGCCAGTCACCGTGGGGAGGCTATCCATTTTAAATATTGTATTGGCCTGGAAGAATGTTTTTCTTTCCTTTTAAGAAGCTCTTATTGATTACAATAACTCATAAAATTGTGGGCATCTATGCACCTCCAAAAAACAATAAACTGTCAAAGAATATGAGGAGTTAGTCATAAACCTAGGCCTGCAAGTCATTACTATTTAAAAATTGACAAAGGCATCATATTTTGAAATAAAAGGCTATTATAAAGCATTATTAATTTTAAAAAGTTTGCTTATCTGAGTTGAGTGGTAGTTTTAACAAGTTAGTTTCTACAGAAGCTTTAACAAGATGAACTTACAACAGTGTCAGAAACAGCTAAGAAAAACTTCAAAATAACTGACCAAGAAAAAGAGGCCCAAGAGACTTTATCCACTCATCCTCACCACCACAAATACTTTCTGACAGCACATCTAGTTTCTCTGATGTTCAGTACAAGAGATTACATATCTGAAACTGGATTTTTATAGGTAAATACAAGAGTTGCTTGTTATAAAATTGTCTCTTGAGAAATTTACAATACCTTTGCATCACTTTGAAGTAGAAACGATGGCTCAAAAAATACACTAACTGCAACAACATAGATCCTAGCATTCTCCTACCTCTTACTGTGAGTTTGTAAGAATTCTGAAATACAAGATACTTTTTATTCTTTCGTGGCTGTTTTAGCTTTATGTATATGATAATATTGGGGAAAATGTGAAAGGATCCTTTGGTTGAATGAAAATAGATTTTATTTCCGATTAACCAAATAAAATTTTAGATCAACTATTTTTAATATGTGAACACAAAATAAACTTCGTTCAATAAGGTTTTTTTTTGGTGAGAGTATTAGAAATACCTTACTTTTAGAAGTTTTTAAGAAATGAAAGGTAGATGAGTTAGAAAGATTTCACCATGATCAAGAAACACTGCTCCTTGTCCGCTGGTTTTGATAGTTCATTGACCAAATTCTTTATTAATTTTGTATAAAATACATAAGCTTTCTAGAAAGTTATAATGGTTTTTCTACTTATTTATATAATGCTTAGCCTATAGAAATTTTAAAATAAATGTTACTTACTATTATCATAATTCTATTGATATATTTCTTCCAGTGGTGCTCTGCATCTCATGCACACCTCCATTTTCAGAAAATTGTCTATATTTATACACTGTTTTGTATCTTCTATTGTTATTATTTCATTACTATTAGTATTCAATAAAAATGAATTTCACTTGAAATGATTGATGAGCACTTGTGACTCTCTGATTGCATTCTCCCATGCCACATAAAGTTGCTCAGCTCATTTCCAGGATAATTCAAAAGTGCAAGGGATTTAAGCTATTCATTTGAATTCTCAATACCTGTGGCAAAAGAGCCAGGAGATGAATGTCCACACTTCCTCATCCATCAGTCCAGCCATTCTGAGGCATGATCTCCATGATACCTCAGAAAGTCCATTGCTGAATTAAGCCCTTGTTGCCCACAATGATAATTCACACCTTAACCTACACTTTAATGGTGTTTCATTTTTCCCAATTCTACTTTCCTTTACCTAAGTGGAACTTGCTTGGTTCCCTACTCATATATAGTAGCTTCCCCCAGATCTTTAACTCTGGGTTTGCTTTTGGGAGAATCCCAATATAAAAGAACTTCCATGATATTAACTTCAATATGCACCCTTTCACTCTTACCTTTTTTTCCCTTTGAGTTATACTTGATGTACTCAAACACTTCTCTGTTTGGAAAACACTATTTTGTTTTGCATCATTGACACCACATCCTTCTGGTTTTCTTCCTATAACTCTGGTCAGTCTATTTCTTGTTTACCGTTTTTACCTGCAGGGCTCTGTACTATGTCTCCTTCTCTTCCTACTGCCCACACTCCACGGCTTTCTATTCTCTCTGTATCTTCAAATACAATCTTTACATTTATCATTATTAACTCTCTATTTTTATCCTACATGTTTTTTCTAGGCTTTTTACCCAAATTATCAACATCCTACTGGTCCCTCACATTTAAATAGCTTAGAGAAATATTCATCTTCTTAACAAGATTTTGAGATGTTCATTGCCTGGAATCTTTCTTCCAATATGTTTTCTTCTTTCTCTGAAAAAAATGGCACACGAGGTATCCCTTTACTCTCAACAGCAAAATGGTAGCCATTGTTATTGTCTCTCTTTTTTCACATCCCACATGTAATCAATCATCATATACTGCACAATAAAGCTTATATGTGGTTATTGTATGTGCTTTTTTTTTTGATTTTCACTTCATATTCTTCATATTGCCATTTCTACTTTCTTATCTTTGGAATTAACACAACCATTATCTTAATCCAACTACTGAAAATCCTACATTTTTGTCTGTCTTAGTCTGTGTACTGTTGCTTAAAACTGAACGTCTCAAACTGGATAATTTATAGAGAAACAAAATTTATTTCTTACAGTTGTGTAGGCTGGTAAGTCCAAAGTCAAGGAGACAAGTGAGAGACTTCTTGCTGTTGGGGACTCTCTTTAGAGCCCAATGTGGCAGATGGTATCACATGGCAAGACAGAGGAGTGTGCTAGTTCAGGTTTCTTTTTTGTCTTACAAAGTCACTAATGTCACTCCCATGATAACCCATTAATACATTAACCCATGAATCTATTAATTCATTAATCCATTAATGTATGAATAAATTAATCCATTCATGAGGGCAAAGCTCTCATGACCCAGTTACCTCTTAAAGGCCCACCTCTCAATCTTGCCACATTGGGGATTAAATTTCAACATGAGTTTTGGAGGGGACAAATATTCAAACTATGACATTTGCTGTCTCCACTGTTGCCCTATCCAAACCCATTACTTCTATCTCAAAAAACTTAAAATGTTTTAAATGGTTATTCATCCTCTATTTTTTATCCCATATCACCCTATAATTTCATTAACATTAAATATATCAAAAGATCATCCATCCTATAGTCCCTTGAACATCCTATGTCACACACTTCATTGGGTTTTGTTATCCTGTCTTTCCTGGAATATTCCTACCCAATCTCTCTCTATTTTGGCTAACAGTTTAAGTTTCATATTCACATAATTTCCTCAGAAAGAATTTATCTTTCTTTCATAGGTCCCTCTTTCATAGGTTTACTTGGCATCCTGCACTTTTCATTTTATATTATGCTTCAAAGTTGAAATTTCTCACTTAATATCTTCTTACTGCATTAAATCATACATTTTACAAAGGCAGAGGTCATGCTCATATTGTTCCTTGCTTTATCTCAAAGGACTAGAAAGTGAATTGCTTAGTAGACATAGGGATTTTTAAACCACATATCATAAATCTAGAAGTTTGAATTTAATACTTTAGAGATTGAGTGATAAGAAGCAATTAGAAGACAAGTGCTCTATCTAAAAAATTGAGTGACTGGTTTTGTCTGTTTTGTGCTGTTATAAAAGCAAGCCACAGATTGGATACTTTATAAACAATAGGAGTTTATTTGGCTTACAATTCTGGAGGCTGAGAAGTCCAAGATCAAAGGGCAGTGTCTAGTGAGGAGCCTCATACTGTGTCATCCCATGGCAGAAAGGGGACAAATTCCCAAGATAACTGACCCACTCCTGTGATAACTGCATTAATCCATCATGAGGGCAGTGCTAATTACCTCTTAAAGATCCCACCTCTTAATACCATCACAGTGGCAACCAAATTTCAACCTGAGTTTTGGAGAAGACATTCAAAACACGGTAGTAACTGAAGAAGTATGTATCTAAGGCTTTGTATTTAAAAATTCAAAGTAATAAAAATATAAAATATAGATTAATTTATAAAGTTTTTGAAACATTGAAGGGTAGTTGAGGAAACATAACATAGAGGAGAAATATATGAGCAATATATTGAAGACTTCAATAGCAAAGGGGGAATAATTGGAAGGCCATTGTAATACCATAACAAATAAAATTTAAAAATGAGAAGGAAGCAAGTAAAAATAATAAAGGCAAGCATTAACAAACTATAAAACTATATTCTAAAAAGTATCCAAAAAGCAGCTTTTTTCCCTTGAAAATAAATAATGAAAATCAACAAACTATTGTTGAGATGAGATTAATCAAAGTTGTGAAGGCGAGAGAGTGCAAAAGGAAAGGGCACTCATACACAATATCGCAAATAAAACACCACATCTTTAGCCAATAAAAATAACAATTTAAGCAACTATTCATTTATCAGCATGGATCAAGCTCATAGATATTTTATTCAGCCATGAAATTTACTCTAAGTAATTATCTTATATTAATAAAAATATATGGAATATGATATTCATAATGCTTAAGATCTTTCAAAATAATAATGTACAGTAGTCCCTTCCTTATCGATGGTTTCACTTCCTATACTGTCAGCTACCAGCATTCAGGTGTGATCAAAAAATATTAAATGAAACATTCCAGAAATAAACAATTCACACATTTTAAATTGTACTCTGTTCTGAGTAGCTTAATGAAATCTCATCTCCTGTTCTATCCTGCCCAGAACATGAATCATCCCTTTGTCCAACATATTTCTTCTATATATGCTACCAGCTTGTTAGTCACTTAGTAGCCATCTTGGTTATCTGACTGACTGGAAATATAACGGTGCCAGGGTTCAAGTAACCCTTATTTTACTTAATAATGGCCCAAAGCACAAGAGTAATGATGCTGCCAATTCGAATATGCCGAAGAAGCCTGAAAGTGTTTTTTTTAAGTGAAAACAGGAACGTTCTTGACTTCATAAGGAAAGAAAAAAAAATTGTGGGCTGAAATTGCTAAGATTTATGGTAAGAATGAATCTTTTATCCATGAAAATGTGAAGAAGAGAAAATAAATTTGTGCATAGTATATATAGGGTTCAGTACTATTCATGGTTTCAAGCATCCAGGTTTTTGAAAATATGCCCTGTAGATAAAGGGGGACTATTTATAATATATATGAATACATAAATATATAGAAACACATAGTGACTATTATGGGAATGATAAACACTGTGTTACCACTGGAAGTGGAGGAAGGAAATTACAGATAGATACCCAATAGTATTCAACTATATCATTAATGCTTTATTTATTAAAACAAAATAAAATATGGGTTTTAAGTAAATATGGTTTAATGTTAACAATCGTAAAAATGACTGCAGGGTTCATGGATGTTATTCACATTATTCTCTATAAAAGTCTGAAGTTTTTGAAATATTTTACATTATAAAAATTAGTTAAAGTTACATTTCCAAGAAGATTCAGTAGATATACTTTTCCCTATGCTTCCTGACAAGTGCCACTAAAAACTCTGGGCATTATATATAAAACGTGAGAAGACCCTGAAATGTGGGGAGAAGTGATCCTGGCTACGGGGCCTCAGGACTCAAAAACTGATGCACAGTGAGCTTTATGGGTTTTATTTTTGCCCATTATTTCATGCTGTGTGCTGGAGAACCCTATAACCTAGGAATGCCAATTTGCACAGGCAAAATAAGCCCCCAAATGCCTGCTCTCTTGAGACAAATGAATAGGAAATGGAAAGCCTAGCAATACAGAACTTTAAGGAAATAACCTCTTTACTGCAGCCATCAATCGCCAAGTTGGTAGCCTAGCCTTTCAAGTTTGCTAGTCTATAATATGTTATCCCAATCCCCTTGCTGGGGAGGTTTTGAAGGGGGCTTTGTAGGGAACTAGGACTATGTCTCCACCAGGTGATAGCCAGCTCTCTGAATACCCCTTCCGTCATGGCAATGGAGACCATGTAGGGAGCCTGGACTTGCACCCTCACCTGGTGTTAAAGAGGAACCCCTGTCCTTTCCCACTGGTTGGAGTCATAGGAGACACAGGGCAGAGTCAATACTTTCATCATCACCAGAATGTGACAACACCACTACCACTACCGCTCCAGTGACCATTGTTGGGCAGCAGTGACAAGATACACCCACTCCTCTTAACCAGGAAGGTATCACTGACTACCTGGTGTGGTACAAGAACTTCCGCTATAGGCCAAGGTAACAAGGCACACTCCTCCTTAGGTCTTAATAGAAACAGAGTAGGGAACCAAGGCTTCTATCGTCACCTAGCTGTAATGAGGTGGTCCTTCTCTTGCTGA
>VBSM01002937.1:24794436-24822141 GCA_008086735.1 Cheirogaleus medius
GCAATCCTCCAGCCTCAGCCTCCCAGAGTGCTAGGAGTACAGGCATGAGCCACCACACCCAGCCTAAAAGTTTGAGTCTTTACCCTCATTTCAAATCACATGCAAAAACAAACTCCAGTATAATTGTAGATATCAATATTAAAAGAAAAGTAGTAGTATTTCTAAAACAGAAATAAAATAATAATTTCATGACCTTCAGATGGGCATATTTAAAAATAATTTTAATTTGTAATTTTTCTCCTTGAGTTACTTTTAATGTTTAAATGATTACTGTAAATAGTTTTCTTTTTTTGCTGAAATGTACTTGTAGTTTTCCTAGTAGCCTTTTACTGATATTTATTCCTATCTGGGAGTTACTAAATGGTAGTTTGTTGGGTGGAATGATCTAGTAGAGCAGAAAATTGTGAGGGAATTTCAGCAAGGCTAAACATAAATCTTAGAGGAAATAAAAGCATATTATGTAACAGTAGAGTAATGTATGCATCTAAGAAAGGAAGAGGTTAATAGTGAAGGCAGAAGAAAAAAATATAGGATAGTTGGCTATATTGAACACCAGTGATTCAAATTGTGGTTTTGTGATTTCTGCAACAAAAATGCTTGATGACTTCAATATGCTTATGCCATATTATTCACCTTAGCAGAGACACCCTTTATTTAAGTAAAACTTTATTAGTTTCTTATTGCTGCTGTTGACAAATTGCTATAATTTTCATGGCCTAAAAAAAACCCCCACAAACTTATTAGTTTACAGTTTCAGAGGCCAAAACCTGAAATCTGTTTCACTGGGCTAAAGTCAGGGTCTCGGTATGTGGTCTATTTCTGGAGCTCTAGAGAGAAAATGTTTCCTTGCATTTCCCACCTTCTAGAGGCCACTTCTATTCCTTGGCCTGTGTCCCTTTGCTTCATTTCTTTCAATTACATCACTCCAATCTCTGCTTCCATCATCATATCACCCCTTCTGACTCTAACTCCTCATGTGTCTCACTTATATTGCTGTGATTATATCAGGAAACTGAAAATTCAGGATAATTCCAGATAATCCATCTAAAGAACTTTAACTTAATAACACATACAGAGCAACATTCACAGGAGCAGTGATTAGGGCAGGGACATCTCTGCAAGGGGTGGGGGGAGCATTATTTAGCTTATCGCATCAAACAACCAGTGCACAATGCAAATGAAAAACAAGGAACTATTTGTGTGTGTGTATGTTGGTTTTTAGTGCATCATTAGTCTTAGTCAAGATCAGTAATATTCAACATTGAGATTTTAACAGACTAATCATTTTCATACAATTTCTGCAAGTGTTGCTAAAGCTTGTGAAGTAACTACCTTGGCTTATGAGCCCAGGCATAATTCTATAAGGACCAATACTATTTTTTTCATATAATTTCCTTTCAGTGCTACAAGCTCATAGATTATCTGCTGGCTTCTCAAAACTCCCTAAAAGTAGGGAGAAGTAACAAAACAGAAAACAAAAATGATGAGAATGATTATAGCAAAGAGAATGGAAGCTTTGCCTAAAAATTGGTCATTTAATTGGTGTTCTTCAGTCTAATTAAGACAGTGACTCCAAAGCAGCACCCATAAGAGATATTATTTCATTTAAGCATTCAAAATCATAATTTCATTTGGAAAACATTTTGGGAACCTAGACAGAAAGAGTGCTGAGGTCTGAAGAAGTTGTTAACATCAGTATCAGCTGAAAAATTTAAGGCAAGAAAGTTATAATCAGCTTTCAAGTTTTAATGATTTCACTCACAAATCCCTACTAAATTTAACTACATTTCAAAGCTTCCTAATTGTGGGTCTTAATAGAAAAATATAACACTTCAGAAGATAAGATTCAGACAGCAATAAAAATGAATAACCTAGAAATAAATATAAAATAACTAAGTGTTCAGGACCTGTGTTTGAACAATTATAAAATCTTATTTCAGGATTTAAAAATACTTAAAGGGAAAGCAATATTGTTTTGGATTGGAAAATTCAATGTTGTAAAGATTTCATCTCTCTAAATTAGCCTATAAATATAAAAAAGACTTTAATTAAAACTATAATAGGATCTTTTAAAGTTGAGGAAAATATGGCCACAATTCATCTAGACAATGTAAAAATAAGAAGCTGGACACATACTTTAGTATGACAGAGCAACATATTTTTATGAGATATTTACACTTAATATCCAGCATATTACATATTTTCAGAAAAGGAATAACATCAAATTTAAAAAATGTAAACCATACTCATTAATACATACGAATTTAATACATAAATTATGTGTGGATAATAAAGGTATCCTTATATTTATATAGTGAAGAGATTTTATAGAAAGTTAACTAAGCAGTCAGTTGAACAAAAAACCTGTGTGATGGTGAATTTTATGTGTCAACTGAGCCACTAAGTGCCCAGATATCTAGGTAAATATTATTTGGAGTGTATCTGCGAGGGTATTTCTGGATGTATGAATGTTGGTAGACTGAGTATAGTAGGATTGCCCTGCCTTATGTGGGTGGGCCCCATCCAAACCATTGAAGGTTCGAATAGAACAAAAAGACAGAAAGGAAGAGTTTTCTAGGTCTACCTGACTTTGTTCAAGCTGGAGCATTGGTTGTCTCCTATCTTTGATCTCAGACTTTGACTGAACTTATGACATCAGCTCTTGGTTTTCAGGCATCCTGACTCAGACTGCAATTACACCATCAGCTATCCAGCTTGCCAGCTGCAGACCTAATAACTTCTCCATAATCTTTTGATAAATTCCTTATATAAATATCTTTATATATTTTTATATTTATCCTATATACATATGGACATATATATTCTGTTTCTTTGAAAAAGCTGGACTTATTCACCCTGGAAACATTTCTTACATACATTTAAATAAAGTTTGTTTGTTTGTTTCTTTATTCAATACCCTCTAAAACACAGTTGACCTTTGAAGGATGCAGGGGTTAAGGGCACTGACCACTGATGCAGTTAAAAATTTGCATACAATTTAACTCTCCAAAAACTTAACTACTAATAACTTACTGACAACTGAAAGCTTTAACAATAAAATAAATTATTAACATATATTTTGTATATTATGTGTATTATATACTCTATTCTTACAATAAAGTAAGCTAGAGAAAAGAAAATGCTATAAAGAAAAGGAAGGGAAAGTATATTTATTATTTGCTAAGTGGAAGTGGATCATCATAAAGATCTTCATCCTCATCATCTTCACGTTGAGCAGCCTGAGGAGGAGAACCAGAGAGATCACAGAGATCACTTTTTATTGCAATACACAATTTACTGGAGAGACAAACTGTTCACGTGGCAATGATTAATGTCACATGATGTTTAAGTGGATACTGGAAACAGTTGGGCTCACTGCAATAGCAACAGGAGGTGGCATCAGAATAATTACAGTAGCACAGTATGTGCTACAGTTAATTTATGCAGTTATGATTTAATACTCATCTTTACATTCATTACATGCCGTTCAATTGCCCATGTCACCATGTATGGTCTGTAGGTGTTTATACGTGTAAGTTTTGATACATTTTAACTTTTTATAATAAATATGTGTATATTTTATGGTAGTAAATGATAAAATGGACTAGTATCTACACATGTTTTATGTATTCATGACACACCTAACTTTTTCTTTTTTCTTTTGGCTTTTCTAGGTTATGTAGTTCATCTGTTTTTTTCAAATTGTCATGAATTTCCAAAAAATATTTCTAATATATCTATTGAAAAGATGCCTTGTTTAAATGGATACACATTCCAAACTTGTGTTTTTCAAGGGTCAACACTAGCAACAAAAAAGAAAAGATCAATACAAGATGATTGTAATCTCAGTAATGACTTGGGCCAGGTCAGAAAGGGTGGGGAACCTGTGGCCTTGGGGCCCTAATGTGGCCTTCTGGATCCTTGAGTGCAGCTTTTTGACTGAATCCAAATTTTACAGAATAGATTCTTTTATTAAAAGGGGTGCAGCAGAGAAAGATGAAGCTTTTCTTGCCTCCTTTGGTGCTTAAAAAAGAACAATCTTGAAATCAGAAGGCTGTATGTTTCCTACAGCCAGCAATGACAAAGGAAAAAAATGTAAAGCATCCAAATAACATATGCATTTATATATAAGATATTTTTTATACAAGCAGAAATTTAGATATATGGAAGAAAGAAGGAGGGAGGAAAGAAAGGAAGGAAGGAAGGAAGAAAGGAAGGAAGGAGGGGAAGAAGGGAAGGAAGAAGGAAGGAAGGAAAGAAGGAAGGAAGGAAGGAAGGAAGGAAGGAAGGAAGGAAGGAAGGAAGGAAGGAAGGAGAAAAAAAGAAAAGAAAAGTAATTAGACAGACTAAAGTGCTAGCTAGCTAAATAGATGGATGGATACATAGATGGAAGGAAAAGGCTTGTATTTTTATCATGAAATAGTCCATACTCTTCTTTATTAATTTCAATAATCACAGCCAGTAAAATTAGTAATTTTATTTCCTATGCCATAGAAAACTAGAATCAATGGGAGACAGTCACAGAATAGCAAGAAGTGAGAATCAAAAGTTTTATACCTCTATAAGACACTAACTTATTTATTTGCTGAGCCATATCAGCTTTTTATGCCTAAAATTTTGTGCGGATTATACTTTAATTGTGTAGTTGTTAACCTGGTTATACATTAAAAGGATATTTTAATATATCAATGCCTGTGCTCCATGTCAGAGCAATTAAATTGGGATATCAGGTGGAAAGGCCCTGTCAAGAATACTTTTTGAACCTTTAATTGATGTGTAATACATGACCAAACAAATACACACATGATGAATATAACTGGCACTTAATTTAAAATGTATCATAAGAAATTGCTTCAAAATTTAAATTTCCATTTTTTGTATGGTTATAGTATGAAGAAAAACTCTGCCCAGCTATTAATGTTGCTCTGTGATGCAGGGCCATAGTGTTTGGGTGCATCTTGAGACCTTGTCTGGCACCAGGGCAGGTTGCAGAGCCTTGGCTGGTGCCTGGGTGGGTCGAGGGACCTGGGCAGGTGCCTAGACATGTCACAGGACTTTGGTGGGCACCTGGTGGGTCGGGTGCTTTGGTCAGCATCTTGGTGGGTGGTGGGACAGTGGCCAGCAGCAGGGCTGCCTACTGGGGCATAGAAGCCAGGCAGCCCATGGCTGTCAAAGCTGGGGGGTCACAGTGGTTGGGCTCTCCCTCCACCCACGTCTGACTGCATCCGCTGCTATGGTGCTACTCTGTTGGGAGTGGCGATTCTTTTGAAATGTTCAGATGGCAGTGGCAAATGGTGAGGTAATGGGTACCTACTCTACTTGGATCACTTGGACGGAGCCAGGGTGGTGGTGGTGAAGGGGTGCATGGCATCCAGTTACAGTGCATGTGAGAGCCCCCACCCTTTCCATCCCCTTCCTTACCCAGCAAGGGTAGTGGTTAGGCAGCTGCAGTGGGGCTGGGCCCTCTGTAGATGAGGCATTCTGAGGCTGATGGCTCACAATGGTTCTCTTGCAGGGACCTGGGATCAGGAGCCAGGAGGACCCCACTGTGTCGCTCTTCAGTGCACGCTGCCGCATAGTCTCAAGCAGCTCCCCGGTCAGCTTGCAGGTCTGCTGTGGTAGGGGAAACCCCCACAGCTCCGGTTGCAGTGTCCACAGGGGTAGTGTGAAGTCCCAGAGATCTCTCCCCTGACCACTCCCCATGAGTGGCCACTTCCCCCAGGTACCTTCAGATCTTGTGGAGTGGATCACCGTGGTCCCTTTCCTTCACTTTGGGTGTCTCCAGTTGCTTCTCTGATGATTCACAATGCTCTCTCAGAGACAGTCCATCTGTAAGAGCAGGTCTACATGCAACTCTCAATCCTCTCCTTGAAAGCAACACATATAAGCTGCTTCTAGTCTGCCATCTTGGTCCCTTTTGTCCCAGTCTGTAATTTTTCTTGTTTACTGTCTCCATGGTGTTTTTGAATAAAAGAACTCCTTTTCAAATTATGTTCAAATAATCAATCTGTTATCCAAGTTTGGTACTGTGTTTAATCTTGTTTAATAAATCTTTACCTACTATATAGCTCATGGAAAATTCTACGATTTATGTTACCAAAAACTTCTAGCCTGGACAATATTGTGAAAATTTATTTTCTCCTGCTTTTCCCCGTTAAGCATAACTATAAACCCTTGAAATGCAATTGACCACTAAAGGAGAAATCTAAAGGTTACGTAACAGAAAGTGAACTGGTTTGAGACATCAAGACTAGAGAATAGGACAACAGCAGAGTATCTTGTGCTCTCTCCCCTCCTCAAAACAGGAAGACCATCCAGAAGATATTTAATCTCTTTTAAGTTAAAATTCACATTTAAAAAACCATATCTGTCTGCCTAAAACAATGAATTTAGAAATTACTATTTTCATTATTTTAAAACTAAAAACAAAGTTTCCGTGGTATTTCAGTCCACAATGTAGCAATGCAAATTTACTGCACCATATATATAAATGTTATATTTCTTGTTATGGATAAGAAAATTAACTTAAATAGAATAAATTAAAAAGAAATTCTGTAACTATTGATGTCTGATCCTTACATTATGGAAATGCTTTGTTTTTATTTGGTGAAGCATAGTGCATGTCCTTGAATGTGTTTTCACTGCCTAGATGTTATATTTATTGATTATTTTTGCATTTAACTTTATCTACTTATGCAAACATTTGGGGATGCTATCTCATTTTTCTTAACAGCTAAACTAATCCTAGTTAATCCTATAAATACAACAGTTATTTCTCCATGGGTTTATTAACATGCTGAGATGTATCAGGTCAATATGTGGCCTTGTAATTTTAACACCCACTATTTTAAGACTTGGTTATTCTCATTTAACATATGTGACACTAAATTCTCATATAAACTCCAACTGCCCTGCTTTGGGTCCTTCTTTATCCCTGTGTAAATCCTTCCCCTTGCCGCACTGCTCTTTTTCCGTCTGCATAGGGCCTTCTGCCTGTGGGAGGTTCTGTAGTATAGTGGTGAAAGGTATGAGTTCTTAAAATGAGACTAGACGCCCTACATATAAATCTGCTTTTTTAATGATTAATATATAATCATTGCACATATTTTTGGGGTACAATGTGATGTTTCAACACTTGTGTAATGATCAATTCAGGGTAATTAGCATAGCATCACTTTAAACTTTTATAATTTCCTTGTGATGAGGACATTGAAAATCCTCTCTTCTAGCTATTTTGAAATATACATTATTGTTAACTCTAGTCATCCAACTATTCAATAGAAGACCAGAACTATTTCTTCTATCTACTGTAGCTTTGGACCCCTTTACCAATCTCTCACCATCCCCCACTCTCCCTCCCAAACCTATGGAAATCACTATTCTACTCTATTTCTATTAGGATAATTTTTTATATTCCACATATGTTTGATATCATAAATCCTCCTTTTATTATTCACTTCTCTTACTATCTTTATGACCTTTAGCAAGTTTATTAACCTCTCAGTTTTCTGATCTATAAAGAAAGGGCAATTAAATGCTTATCCTGGAGATAAAACAAGTAAATTGTTTAGACCAATGTCTAACAAATAGTGGATGATCAATATATAACAGCAATTATTATTCTTTAAAATTCACTAGAGAACCATGGCTGTGGCATAATTCCTAAAAGAATAATTTATAATTCCATGTGCTTTTTCTTTGCAAAGCCCTAGTGCCAAATTCCAAGTCCCAGTATCTTTCTGTGCATATCACTCTGGAATGATAATAAACACTTTCCCTCTCTCTGTGGCTGAATCATGTCAAATTCATAACATTGTATAAAAATTATTATTCTGTCAGTTCATTTTATAGACTTAAGATTTCTATCATTCAGGCAGATATATCATCAAATATTGTAGATTATTATTTGAATAACTATACTCATTTCAATCATATAGCCATTCAATCAGTAAATCTCCACAGTTCATGTTTCATAATATTCTCACATATTCCATCCTATTAAAATAAACATCTAATCATTACTTGCCTAAATATGTCCATATTATCTGTAAATAATATATTCCAATGTAACACACACACAAAATAAGAAAATTGGTATATTTTCTACCATCCAAAGATATCAACTTTTAATATGCCTGAATAAAGCTAAATTAATTTTAATTTAAAGATATGTACTTTTTGATTATGCTTTCCAAAATATTTGTAAACTGCTTTTAAAAAATATATTGTTGCACTTTTTACAAGCCAATAACTGTAGATCTTCTGTATACAACAGGACTATTTAATGTATATTTATAGAAACTATAATCAAATAATATTAAATTGATTTCTTCAGTTCACTAGCTATATTTTAAGTGTTCAACAGATTCAGTGACTGTATGGTACTATATTAGACAGCATAGTAGAAAGTTTTCATCTTCATAAAAAGTTCTGTTTTACAGTGTGTGTTTGTGTGAGGGAAGGGTAGCTCTCAGTCCGGAGGCTAACGGGTCATTCCAGCCATCAGGCTGGGGCCTCTATGGTGCCTGGCCTTGCTCCCTTGCCTCATCCCCACTCCCTGCCTTCTCCACATAAGCCCTCCAAGTAAGCTGAATAGCAGGGCCACTTTTTATGGGGTGAGGTAGATTGTCAAATCTTAATTGTCAAATCTTAATCATGAGGTCTTGACAATAAATCTTGGTCTGATCAAATTCTTGGCCAGTAAGTTAGCACTGTATTGTAAGGAGTCTGGCGAGCATCCCTGAGCACAGTTCTACATTGAATAGATTTTCTCTTCTTTGGAGCTCTTCATCTTTGTTCCTCCCACAAAGGAGATATGGATGACTTCTAGAGGTCACTTTCTCAACTGGGTTTCTATATAAATCTGGATGGAAGCTATTTTGGATGTCCCTAAAAGATTCAAAATGTCTAAAACAATGTTAAATAGCTGTTCAGAAACATAATTCGACCTCTATAAATTATTCTTTTTTTTTGCAGTGAAGAGTGAACTTAATAAATCTTCTTCAACATACTAAAGGATTGGTACTGTCTCCTCAAACCCTCAATAATAGCATCTTACTCTTGATGCAAATGAGAGGAAGTAAAGGCTATGGCAGAACCACATGAGAAGATACAAGCAAAGATTCAGTAAGTATGAGGGAATGCCCAAGTGACCCAGACAATAAAGCAACTAAAAGATCTCTGGCTGAAAATGTAGTGGCCAAACTAAAATCAGAATTTGAGTCAACCTGCTCTGAAACATAAAACTGCTTCTAAATCTAGTTAAGGAAGAGTCAAGTGTAATTGGAATAATTTTTGAATGAAATTTAAAAGACTATTTGGTCACCACCAAAAAGGCAAGAGAAAGACATAAATTGGAATATATTATGTGAGCTGTGAAAGGAAATTAAATGAAAATAGCAACATTATTTCTGTGAGCTGCATTAGTGAACTTGGCTTCTTCCATATCTATCAAAAAAATCTCAACCCTAATTTTAAGATGCTCCATTTTTATAGGTGAGATGAAAATGCTACATCATTGGGTGTGAAATAGCTTCTATAAGACTATCTTTTCAAATATCCCCTTAGGACGTTACTTGAATTTTCGGGTAGTCTACTCCATAGCAACTTCTTGCAAAGGGGGTAGTATGCAACCGGTTTTTGTGTATTCATTTCAACATTCTCCACTTCTATAATATCTGTCTTCTTGTCACTGACAAAGTTTAATTGATTAGTGCTAAGCTTGAGGCAGATGAATCAACATTTCCTGTGCCTTGGCTCTTTAATGTCTGAATAGAAGACATTAAATGAAAAATTAAATAAGGTTAACCACGTGAGCATTGTGCACATCATCTAGACACCAAAAAACTATAGAATAGAAAGAGTCTTACAGTTTATCATGACATTTAGACTCACAACAGATGGTAAAGGAAATAGTAGGGTGTGGCCCGACATTATTCTTGGGTTCAAAATATTTGCTCAGATTCAGCATTTACATACTTGTAGAGAGAAAAAAAAGATTAAATGCCTGTATTAATGGAAAGAAAAGACAAACTCTCAGTTCGACTGAGGCTAAATTCAAAATATTCAAATTTCTAATCAGACTGAGGAAATTTATGGAACAATATTATATTATATCTGAAGAAATATAACATAGTCCTAGATGAACTCAAGGGATGACATTAAAATATATTAGACAAAGATAAAGAGAGAATTTTTAAACTAGAAGATAAAGGAGAAAAATATCTAGACTGAAGTTTTGAGAGAACAACAAAAATAACAATAAAAATAAAACAAAATCTAAACAAGAGCTGAGCAAAAGGAAACCTTAAAAGGTCTATGAGTCAATTGATTAAGGTTTAAAAGATAACCAGCAGAAAATAAAATGCTGTCCTTAAATCACTGAAAGAAAACTGCTGGCAACATTGGATACCAGGTACAGTGAAAATATCCTTCAAAATACAGGTGAAATAAAGCTATTTTAATCCATAGTGAATCTAAAATGTTAAATACCAGCAAAAACACAATTAATAAAATATATGTAACCTAAACATTTGTACTCCCATAATATGCTGAAAATAAATACATAAATAAAAGAGGAAAACAAAATATTTGTAAACAGAATATATAAACTCCTCAAATCACTAAGCATAAAAGATAATCCAAGGCATAAAAGACTTGAAGTAGCACTTTACAATTAGGAAATCCAACTGGCTACTGAATAAATTTTGATGAAGGCATTGGTAAAGACCTGACCTGAGTACAGAGCAGTTGGACAATAACAGACATTACAATAAGGCAGCTAGTATTAATATCATGCATTACACAGTCAAATTATCCAAGTTTTCAGAAAAATCTATAATTTAGTATATTATTTTGTTTCATACTTGTAGTCAGCCTTCTAAAGGGCAGGCTGCCACAATCTTCAACGTTCAGATTTTCTTATGTTTTCATTGTTATGAACACATCCTCCCACTCAGAAGGCCTTAAGCCTATTATGTAATCAAGCCATAAGATGTAGTTTAGTACCTAAATTTTTTAAGATGTAAGGGTCTCTAGGTAGAGTAAACATAGACAAGATGTCATTGACGAAATAAAGATCTGCTGAAAGTGTCAGTTGTGAATTTCTTGGGGAAATTTTGGCAAGGAAAGTAGTTCTAAAAAGCTAGATCATGGAAGAAATGCTATTTTTCAAAAATAATAACAGAGAATTCATCAATTTCTGGGGAAACTCAGGAACAGCTTTCAAAAACATTATCAACAAAGAAAAACATCTTTGGCTTTTGGAAATTTAACAGGAACCACAAAACTTTAAAAGTGAAAACAATTAAAAATTATATAACTTTCAGTGATGATAAAGCTCCTAAATTGTGCAGTCTTTATGTGTGCTCTTAAGAATCATTTAACAAGTCTAATTTTATAAATATGGTAAAATGTATGCTTATGTATTGTTACAAAAACTGAACATTATTCAAACATTAATATCACTCCCTGGATATGTTAGCATATGGCTCAAAATAAATCTAGATATTTAATAGAATATTGAAGGTTTATAATTTTGCCTATTCTAAAACTTTTTAATAATACTTTGATGAAAGCTTTAATGCATGCTTAATTGGGAGGAATAACAGAAATATAAAAATATACAATTATTAAATTATATTATAAATAATTCATAAGTCATTATTAAGTGATATCAAGGTATTAGGTTTACAAAACTATCATTAAAATACTTCCAATATATAATTTTGAATAGAATAAAACCTTTGCAATTTAGTAAGTGTTATTATTAATAAAAGTCTTGAATATATGTTTTAAAACAAGAGATTGCATGAGTAATAGATGAGCAATATGATTAACAACAAAATGGTGGTGAATGATCTCAGGATCTAGTGATATCAGTTGTTGAAAAGTTTAATGAGTCAATCATTTAAAGTAGATGCTAAAATAGCATACATAATCTTGTTTGCATTGATGTAGTGTAAACAACATTACAGACAATAATCACCCAACAGCAATCAGTGTTGAATAAGACAACCCCAGAAGGATCATGTTCATTAACAGGAAACATGCTATTCATTATTAAAGCCCTAAGCTTAACATAGTCCAGAGTTCATAGTAAATATTTGTGAACTTCAGTACTAAAGATCATTCAGAAGTTAATAATACAAATGGTAAGAGGTGAGAAATGCATGTCACAAGGACATCATTCAAAACAACAGATTTGTTCAACAAGACAAAGTTCAAGACAAGATGTGAAAACAATTAAAATATTGAACTGTCATCCCTTCAACAAATTATTCACTAGTCAATTGCATTAATATGAAGCCTAGGTGAAAGACACAAACCTTGAGAGAGTAAATTAACCCTATGTTGTTTCAAGTTTGAAAACTAAGACAGAGTTCAGTTATATGTGAGATAGATTTAAATAATAATGGATTAAGCTGCCTGCCATCTCCTGAATTAAAGATGTTTATGTAAATGCTGAATACCATTTTGCTGTACTGTACATCTTTTGATGATATTTGGTATGGGACTTAATGATCCATGAATATAATCCTTTATTAACATTAACGAGTTTGGTAAAACTTTCATCACAAGTTGCATATCAAAGGATACTTACGCTTTAATTCCATTACTTACCCAGCATTCATTTACTCATAATGAACCATATAATTTTTTGCATTAATTGATATGTGTTTTTAATTATTTTCCATGATTACTTTTTGTTAGTTATAAAACTCTTCTAAAGTGCAGAATCTTGTTCTGTTTTTCAAGGTTCATTTAAAATAATACTACCTTCATCATGTTTCTTAGAATCCAAAAATAAAAATAAATATTCCACTATTGATTTTATTAAATTTACTTCATGGCACAAATATTTTCCACTTTGCAGCCTACATTTTTTTCTTTCCAATTAAAATGGAGTCTTTTAAATGCAGATTTTTGTCTGAATGACCCTTGCAATTATAGTTTAGGAATAAGCAAGACTTTTGAAGGCCTATTTTTGCGGAGTAGAGGGCAGGCAGGGTTTGTGTGACGTCAGTAGGGGATGAGAAGTTTGATTATAGTAGTTCCCTCCTAATCACATTTTCACTTTATAGGGTTTCAGTACCCATTGTCAAGTGTGGGCCAAAAATATTAAATGGAAAATTCCAGAAATAAACAATGCATAAGTTTTAAATTGCATACCATTCTGAGTAGTGTGATGGAATCTTGCACCCTCCTGCTCAGTGGCTTCTTCTTCACAAGCATATGAGTCAGGATAGTACAATAAGGTATTTTGAGAGAGAGAGAGACCGCATTCATATAACTATTATTACAGTATATTTTTATAATTGTTCTATTTTAGTATTAGTTATTGTTATTACTATCTTACTGTGCCTAATTTATAAATTAAATCTTATTATAGGTATGTATCTGTAGGAAAACACACAGCATTTATAGGGTTCAGTACTATCCACAGTTGTATGCATCCAATGGAGGTCTTGGAATTTACCCCCATGGATAAGAGGGGACTACTGTACTTTATCTGGATTGGAGTTAAACACCAGGAAAAGCTTTTAGCAGGTCAGAGGCCTTCTTTATTTTATCTTGGAGTATACCTATGCTAAAATAAAGTACTAGTTATTGTGCCTCTGTGTCCTAATACCATAAAACAGGGAAGACTTTTTAAATGTCTCTTCAGATTTGAGAAGCAGCCTGCATTGCTCTTAGGTATATTGTTTGAACCCATTTATCAAGTGACTAATAAGGCTGCCAGTTTTGCGTGAAACCTGGAGAAATAGAGAGCTCTGCAGCCGGCCCAGATTTTGATGCATCATGCCCTCTTCCACCCATGTAACCTGGCATATCCTATGGTACAGGCATGTCTATGTGGATAGGGAGTCTATGTGGACTTTCAGCACAGATCACTAGGATTCAAGGCCATCCCATTTGTGGCAGAATACTAGTCTCCAAATGAAATGTAAATTCTGATATGTACAGTTGCACATTTACCCAATTCACTATGCGGCTGGAGCTATACACCTTGAGCCAAGTATTATGGGATGCAACAAATCACAGGATCAGGCAGGAGAGAAGCAATGCTTTGCACAAAGGAAATGAGACGTGATACATTTGGGGTCAAGCTTAAGCAGGTCCCTAAGGCATGAATAAATTGCATTAATATGAGCAATCGTATGGAAGTCAGCCAACATTTGTCTTTGACTTCCCAAACATTTGCACAATGGGCCCATAAATTGAGAAGCTATGGCAAAAAAGAATGAAGGCTTTGGGGACAAAGAGCACTGATGGCCACTCACCAAGCCTGACCTACAAACTGCTACTGCTAAGTGCCTATGCTGCCAAGAACAGAGGCTGATGCTCAGCCTTCAACATTGCACTATTTCTTAGGATGATCAGCTAGTCTCTTAGTGGCAAATTGATTGTATTGGATACTTTGATCATAGAAGGAAAATTTATTATATTATTGAAGTTGAAACATTCTCTTTATTTCTCTCTCTCTCTCTATATATATATATACATACATATATATACACACACACACATGCATACACATTCTCACATATATGTGCATATATATTTCAAAATCATGTCTGAATACATAAAAACTGCACAAACCTTAAAAAAAGATCACCCCCCACCTCAAGTGTCTTCTAGTATTTTTATCAGTTAGTTTTATCCCTACTTTGTACCTCCTCCTTGAGATAAAATTATCAAAATAACAATAGTTAAATTGCTGACACTTTTTATTAGCACCCAATCCCAGAACAAAGCCTGGATTTCTTGAATTCTTCCCCCAAATCATATAACAGAAGCCCAAATCAAATAACAAAGTCCCTTCCCCTCACTGTTCTAAACTTTGCTGAAAGAGATGGCCCATAAATGTGACTATACTTTGTGTATAGTTTTCTTGTTGCAACATGAAAAATAAAACCAAATTTGTCACTTGTAGTTGTGTTCCAAGTGGTCTTTGGCTGAGTGGCCTTGAAAGTTCTCAGGAGGCTTGGGGGTTCCCTTCCTCCAGGGCAGAGAAAAAGGATCTCTGGAACTTAGGCTGCAATTATCACTAGATCACTTGGAGTTTACTTCCGATGCTCCAGTTATTCTGGTTGTGTAGGAAACAATCTGAAAACATAGACGCATTAATTCACTATAAAATTTATTTTTACAAATCTGTAGGAAGGCCAGTGTTTAGTAGAGACAGCTCATCTTGGCTCCACTTGGAGTCAGCTGAAATGGATCAAAACCTGGGGGTCAGAATTATCTGAATTATCTGGTAACTCAGATTTCTGACCTTTGAGCTAGAAAGAATCAAACAGTTGAGTACTGGAACAGCTAGATGTTTTCAGGTCTTTCCTTACTATCTTTATTTCAATATGGGCTCTCGAAATGCTCTCTCATCATGATGGCTCCACTGTATCTGGATTTCTTACGTGGCATCTCATGGCTACAGTGAGCGTGAGAGAGGGAAGGAGAGGGATTGTATCAACTTGATTTTTATGACATAAACTCATAAATAACACTGTCACTTTTATATCATTCTATTTGTTAGATGCAAGTAACTAAGATAAACCCATATTCAAGGGAAGAGAAAAATGTCAACTCCCTGACATTTTCTGGGAGTTGAAATAATTTGAGACATATTTTAAAACCATCTCAAAGGATCAGTAGGCAAAAGAAAGAATTGCATTACTGTCTGGAATAATCAGCTCTGATTACCCCGAGGAATTTGAGATACTGTTGCACATTGTGTGGAACCACTTGAATCTCTTCAGGCATTTACAGAGCTTCATGACCAATGAGAGCTATGATTTGCTAATTGTAGCAACTATGGCCTGAGAATGACAACACAATTTAGGGCTCAGACACCTACGGGACAAGGGTTTTGATACTAGGCAATTGACCTAGACCATCTAAAGTAGTGCCCCAGGAAACAGAAGTAAAATGATGAGGCTCTGGTACAAACTACAGCAATTAAGACTGTAGTCTGTTGCTTAAACTTAGGCAAGAAGTGATGACAACTTGATTTCAATTTTTAGAACAAAGTCCAATTGTTATACATACATATACTAGTCCATACATATAAAAGTATGTGTATGTGAATATGATTCACAGAATAAATAGACTGTAGGGCTGCTCAAGTTTGTTCCCCTCCCTATCTACTGCTTGCTCAGTGGATTGATTGCAAATTCTAGTTTACTTCTTTCTTTGCCAATATTAAACATACGCCTTAACATATTCTTAAATGTATTTTAATAAAAGTTAATACTATAATTTTTTCTTTGAAATTTTCCCATAGGTTCTCTAAATATAACATTTAAATTACTATTATTTTTAGAATATTCTACAATGTTGGTATTTCATATTTTACACACAGTGATCTGAGAGGAATTAATTTGCTGTTTGATGCAATTGGTAGATTTAGTTTTCTAGATTTCTGGAAACTTTTAAAAATAAAAATTTTACAACAACTTTAGATTTATGGATAAATTATGAAGGTATTACAAAGAGTAACCATACATCCCACACCTATGAACTTCCCTTAATAGTAGCATTTTACATTAGTATCCTTTAGTATTATGAAGAATTTTGTATTAATATATATTGCCTAATCTGTCACAATTAATGAACCAACATCACAACATTGATATTCACTAAAGTATTACTTTTTTTCTGAGTTTCTTAGTTTGTCCCCTATGGCCTTTTTCTCTTCTAGGATCCCATCCAGGATTTGGCATTATATTTACTAGGTAGGCATGTCCCTTTAGGCACCTCTTAGCTGACACAGTTCTCAGGCTTCCCTATCTCTAATGACCTTGACAGTTTTGATCAGGAATTTCATAGAATGCCCTTCATTTGGTGTCCATCTGATGTTTTGTTCATGATTATTGAAGTTATATTAGAGTTATATATTGGAAGAAAATCCACAGAAGTACTTAGAAATTATCTCATCATATCAAGGCTACATATTATCAACATAATACGATGACCTTATAACATGACCTTAATCACCTGATTGAGGTAGTACTTGCCAGGTGGTTTCTTCACTGTAAAGTTAGCACCCTCCCCCCACCATATTTTTTAAGGAGTAAAAAGTTATGATTCACCTCTCTAAGGGCAAAGTACCTACATAAATTATTTGGAATTCTGCATGAGATATCTGCCTCTTTTGTCTTAGTTATTTACTTAGTCATTTCTTTATGTTAGTACAGATGTATGGATATTTATTTTATAATTTGGATTATAGCCCAATACTACTTTATTTTCTTGCTTAATTTTCTTCATATTTGGCCATTGAGGCCCTTCAATTGGCTCTTATATTCTTTTGATATAACCCAACCATTGCATTATTTCAATACTTCTTTACTTTGCAGTAGTGCAAGATATACCAGGCTCATTTTGTATATGTCTTGTCCCCGTCCTAAAATCAGCCAATTCTTTAATGAGCACTAGTGACTTTTGTTGGAGAATAGTCTTAGAAACTAAGGTCTGGGCTGTGTGGGCCCCATGTTATTGGTGCTATTGTCCTGCCAGCAGGATATCGTTGTCCTCTGAGCCCTTAGAAATTATTGTTATCTAATAATTTCTAGTTATCTTTAAATTTCTCTGAAAGGAAGACTGGAGCACCTGATATCTGATTTTCATTCGCCTTTGCATATTACAGCTTTTCATTTCCTCTTTTTATTCAATCTTACTAACTCCCTTTGTTTTAAGTCTGTCTTTTTAGTACACTTAAAGTCATAGTTTTATTTTGTTGTTAAATCAAATAACCATTATTTTTCAAATGTGTGAATTTAGCTGACACCCATAGCCATATGTAAATATGTTAAATACATGTATATATCTTATACTTTCTACTTCAATATCTTGTTAAATAAGTTTCCCATTGTAGTATCTTTTCCTATTATTTGATTTTATTATAAACAAAATTAAGAAGGCTTATAATTTCTTGACAGTTATATTTATATTTCATAGAAAAATCATCACTATAACTTTAAACATTATCCATTAATTCTTTATCATGAATATAAATTTTATATTTTTCCTCTTTCTTATATATTTATATATTTTCTCCACATGATTTTGATTATATGATTATTCTTATTTTTCACCCCTATATTATTATTATATACAATTAAAATGCCTTTTGATTCCTCATTTCTTACAAAAACCATTTACTGAAGTGTAATATACATGCTGAAAAGTTCACAAAACATAGAAATATGCAAAGTGTACTCGTCTGTATAAACACCACATACAATTGCTATCACTTCAATATGTCTTTAATGTAATATTTGATATGATAGTTGTTAAAACCATGGTACAGTAGTGTTAAGGAAGCAGTGTGAAATATGCAATTGAAATTAAAACTGAAAACATTATTTTTGTATCAAGTTATCTATCAACCAACTGTGCATGTTATCTCCATTCTACTTCTAGGCCTGCTTTTCCAGATACTAGAATCTGGCTATCACTGTGGATGTTTGAGGAACCATGGAGCTGAGGATAATTATTTAATTTTAAAATAAAATATACTAGAATATGCATCTATGTTACCAAGTACACTCAAGTAAACAGAAGTAACAGACAATTTGAGAAACGTGATCAACAGTCTATGTTCCAAATATGATTGAGAGAAATCCTCTCAATACCAATCCGCTTGGTATTATAGCCAGTAATTGTGTTAGTATTATTATATTAATATATATATTATGTTAATATATATATTAATTCCATTCTGCAAAGTAAAAAAATATTTTAAAGTTACATATTCTAATAATTTAACAAGTATTAAATAATCTGGAATAATTTCTATATGCAATGAGGTAGTGATCTCAGAGCTCTCTTTAGAAACAGCGCTAAAAACAGCAGCATAAAGCAATCAGAATAAAGCTTTTCACAAAACGCCCACACTTATATCTAACAGAAAGAGAATAAAAATAATATGTCCTTCACACTTCCATAAATAAGTTGAAAAAAATCACATACAATTTTAATGCAGTTTCCATTCTCTGTATATATTAGTTCACTAACACTTTTTGAGATAAATTTAATGTTGTATTTATGTCACCTTATCTGTAATTAATATAATCTTTGCCCTGGAATGACCTTATTAAATATTTGTTTGTTTAGGTGTGCTCAAAATTTAAATAATGCACATAGGAAGCACATTTAAAAGTACAAATGAATGTATCTCTCTCATAATCAGGTCAGGAATATATTGATAGCATCTCAGAATGACTCTACAAATTATTGGAGTAATTACCTAATTGTTTCTTTCACTCATTAAACTCTAGCACCAAAGAAAGCTTCTCACCAATGATTGTGTCTGCCACAGAGTAGTATTTAATTATTTTTGTATGGATTAAATGAAGGCATTGAACTCTCTAAATTAACCAACTTCTGATTATTTATGTCTAAATGATGAAGATTGAGGATTGAGGATTTTCTCCAAACAACCACTCTTCCCTATATGAATGGTCAATTACCTCTGCTCCATTACTCATCTTGGGCTGACTTCCCTCCACTCACTGTATATCAGATATGACCACAGCAACTACCACATTAAACTTTGTCTTTGTGGACCGATGTATTCTTATACCAATATGAATAATCAAGAGTTGACTGGCAGCATAAAGCGAATTTAGCAATTTATTCAAGAATATCAAGTGGATGTGTTTAATCCATTAGGAAACCTCTTACCCCATTCTATTGAAGTACAGTCTTCCACATCCTCTCCAGCATTCATCTATGTCTTCATGATAAATTACATCAAAGATGTTTTCTTTTAGCAATTGTACTTTTCTCTAATAGTCATGGATCTATATGTTTTTGTAAAATTAATGTCACCCTATCACAGTAATTTTATCACTTTCTATTATTCTATACTATCAGCAAAATTAATAAAGAAAATCACTCTTCCATATTGTTCTCCAAAATATGGTTTGTTTTGTGTAAGCAAGTCATTTAACCTCTTTACTTTTTTAAAGTTATTTTTGTTTATTTTTAGTTATTATTTTTTTTAGACACAGGTTCTCTCTGTGCCCTCCAGGCTGGAGTGCAGTGGTGTAATCATAGCTCACTGTAGTCTCGAATTCCTGGGCTCAAGCAAGCCTCCCGTTTCAGCTTACTGAGTAGCTGAAACGATAGAAAAATCCCACCAATCCTGGCCATCTGACCTCTTTTTGTATCAATATTTTAATGCATCAGTCACATATATTTATATTACTATAACTGAATTTCATGTATTATTATTTCTCATTAGAATAATTTTTCCATGCATGGAAAAAATGTGCTTATTATAAATCTATGAACAAAGCAAAGATCCTGATCTCATAAAGCTTATATTTATGTGTATAATTAATGCCATAAATATCCTATGAAGAAAATATAAACTAGGGTAAAAGACAAAGGTGATTAAGAATTTATTTTTTTTAATTATTAGGTTAGTTCTTTCTGAAAATGTGAGAAATAAGTGAAAATCTGACAGAAATGAGAGTGACAGCCACGTTATCTGAGAAAAAAGTGTTAGGGAGTGCATTTAAAGTGATGCAGGTAGATTAGAGCCCAAGGTTACAGTGAATATATATTAGAAGAACAGAAGATTACTAGACCCACATTCTTGAGTGCAGGATGTGTAATTAAATCCTAGATAAGGAGGAGGAAGTCAGTTCTACAAAGCTCTTAAATTTTGCCTGAAAGGCCTCTGTTTTGGGAACAGAGAAATATATTATGACCTCCACAAAAGTTACCTTTTTAGGATTTTAAGTCAATTTCAGCTTGTTGTCTTTTTTATTTGTTTGTTTATTTTAATCATTTATTTCTTTTATTTGAAACATGTTCATAATTCCTAATTTATAATTCCAACATTTTGGAATTCAATTTGAGCTAAATTTATATGAGTTAAGAGACCAGAGAAAAAATGATAAAAGTATACTTTCAAACATATTCTCAGTTATATGTATATATACATATATACACATATGACCATTTTCTTTTATTTGGTTAGCGACTCCTGTGTCCCTTTTCTTGCTGTGTATTTGTTTTAGCCATGCTTGGGCAATTAAGCCTGTGCTTTAAAAACATATTTTTCAGATTTTTTAAGTTTTTCAAAAGCAGAAGAAAATTGAAAATGGTCATTGAGGAAGCAATGAACATTATCCACTACAAATACTTCCTCATTTGCCAGGCTGCAATACTAAAAGTAGATGGAAATATTGAAACTTCTCCATTGTCCTGTGTTCAGGATTAGGTTGATTCATGTAAAATCTTGGTACTTGAGCTCTCAGGTTTATAAAGCACTTGCAGTCAAAGTCTGCCAAGATGAATGTCTTCTCTAGCTATCTACCAAATTTGCCCAAATTTCACTGTATGTAACAGATTTTATTTTTCATAATTTATATAACTGTGACTGTCTTTTCATTGAGGACTGAATTTTTGCACCAATTTTCTTTTTATATACAAATTTTTAAAGCTGACTTTAGAGAAAAGAACAGGGATAGATATGATTTTAATGTTTTGTCTTTACCTGGATCTTTTTCATCATTTTATGGTATACTATGAAAATATTGATATTAAAATATCTTTTAGTTTTTTTTTTCTATTCTAACACAATTAGCTTTGGCACAATTCATATATATATATATACATATATATATACAATTAATCTTTCTTCATTGTTGACACTGACTAATTATTTATCAATTCATAAAATTAAACAGTAAGTAAATACAGATAAATGAAAAGAATACATCAATTATTGTCATTTTTTTTATTTCCAAGCATTACAGGAGTACAAATATTTTAGTTATATAGATCACTTTTATACTGCTTAAGTAATGGTTATAAGTGTACCTGTCTCCCAGATAGTGTTCCTTGTACCCATTAGGTAGGTTTTCATCCACCTCCTCCTCCCCTCCCCTCTGCTTGATTGCTGTTGATTTTTCTTCCCTCTATGCACATGTGTACATCGGTTAGTTCCAATTTAATAGTGAGTAGATATAGTGTTTGTTTTTCCATTCTTTAAATATTTCACTTAGGATAATGGTATCCAGTTCCACCTAAATTGTTGCAAAAGACATTAAGTAATTCTTCTTCAAGGCTAAGTAGCATTCCATAGTGTGTATATATATTTGTATGTATATATATTTGTTACATTTGTTACCATTCATGAATTTGTTAATCCACATTCATTAATCCACTCATGAATTGATGGACACTTAGTGTCATTTTCTTGAGCATCTTAAATGTGAACTTCCATGTACTGCCAAAAGAACATCATGGCACTCCTCATCACCTGGGCATTCCTTCAGACTCTGTTCATCCTCTGTATTGGTTACAACAATGATTCATTTTTAACATCTAATAGCTACTACAAAAGAGAAAAACATATTACATTGAACAATTGTTTTGACATTGCTCCCAAGAGAATGAGTCAGTATATAGTCAAATACAGTAGATTTGGGGTAGACTTAGATTTCTCAATATAAGATGAGTTTAAAAAAATATATTGAGTTCATTTCTTCCCCTGAAACTGCCCAAATGAAATATTAATGATTTAGCCTTTGGATGCAGAAATTTTCTCTTTTACCTCACTGAATAATATTATATTTTGCTTTAGGTAGATGTAAACACTAATGAGAGAGAATTAATGTTAACTTTCAGCACTCATATCTGAAGTGATTGATTAATCTAGAATAAATCTCCAATAACTCTAATTACATGCTCTAATAAATTTCTCTGTATCTTAAAATGTAAAAAATATTATTGCTTTCTTTTTCTAGTTATTTATAAATGTTGTAATTTTATACTTATTATTTAAGTAATTTAGAGAAAAACCATAAATTGATATTATTATATGTGCCATTGATAAACTGCCAATAAAATTACATATGTGGCCTGCTTTCTGGGTTTACTGACCTCATATTATAGTGAGATAGTCAAGATAAATAAAAAATGTCAATGTAATTCCATGAGTGCAATGATAGAAGTGTCAGCGCTTCGTCAGGATGTATAAGATAAAATGTTTTTAGTATAGTGCTGGATCAGCTATATTACAAGGCTATAGTAACTGAAACAGCATGGACTGACACAAAAATAGAGAGATAGATCTATGGATCCAAATGAAGAACCCAGATAGGAAACCATCCTCATATAGCCATCTGATCTTTGACAAAGCAGACAAAAATACACACTGAGGTAACAAATCAATAAATGATACTGGAAAAACTGGATAGCCACATGTAGAAGATTGAAACAGGGTCCATACCTCTCACAAAAATTAATTCACAATGGATAACAGATTTAAACCTAAGGCATGAAACCATAAGAATTCTAGAAGAAAATGTTGGCAAAACTCTTACAGACATCAGTCTAGGCAAACAATGTATGAAGAAGACACCAAAAGCAATCTCAGCAAAACTAAAGAAATGGGACATAATCAAATTGAAAAGATTCTGCATGGCCAAGGACACAATTAATAGAGCAATTAGACAACCTACAGAACAAGAGAAAATATATGCATGCTATACATCTTATAAATAGCTGATAACTAGAATCTACAAAGAACTCAAATAAATCAGCAAGAAAAAATCAAACAACCCCATTAAAAAGTGATGAAAAGTCATGAACAGAAACTTTTCAAATGAAGATAGATCAATGGCCAAGAAACAAATGAAAAATGTTCAACATCTCTAATCATCAGGGAAATGCAAATCAAAACCACAGTGAGTTATCGCTTAACTTCAGTGAGAATGGTTGTTATCAAAAAGTCCCTCCCAAAACAACAGATGCTGGCATGGATTCCAAGAGAAAGGAACACTCGTACACTATTGGTGGGACTGCAAACTAACAACCTTTATGGAAAGGAGTATGGAGATACCTCAAAGAACTAGAAGTAGACCTCTCATTTGATCCAGAAATCCCGCTACTAGGTATTTTTCTCAAAAGAAAAAAAGACATTTAATAAAAAAGACACTTGCACTCAGCCATTTATAGTAGCACAATTCACAACTGCAAAGATATGGAAACAACCCAAGTGTCATCAATCCATGAGTGCATTAATAAAATGTGTATGGATACCATGGAGTACTACTCTGCCATAAAAAATGGTGACCTATTATCTTTTGTAACAACCTAGATGGAACTGGAGACCATTCTTCTGAGTGAAGTATCACAAGAATGGAAAAAAACCCCACCATATATACTTAATACTACATTAGAACTAATCGATATACACTTATGTGCAAATATGGAAGTAAAACTCAATGAAAATCAAGTAGATGGGAAGGGGGAGGACGGATAGGTAAGTGCACACCTAATGGGTACAATACACACTCTGTGGGTGAAAGGCACACTTATAACTTTGACTTAATTGGACAAAAGCAAATTATATAACCAAAAACATGTGTACCCCCATAATATTCTGAAACAAAAAAATAATGAATGTATAACTAATGTTTTAATTTAGTTTATGAAATATCAATTTCTTCTATTCTCTTTCATCCTCCTTTAAAGATCTCAGAATCGATAATCAGAATCCTGTATTGAAGCAGTTATTCAAAGAATGTGACTTAATTGTCATAGTTCACACTTAGCCAGACAAGCCAAAGCATAAATATTACAATTGCTATTTCTTTAAAGGACAAGGACAAAAACTCAAAGGTTTCAGACTAATTTATGCTACAGGCAGCACATCTTGAATATAAAGCAAAAGAATGTTTCTGAACTTGCTGAACTGTTGTCAATCACTTGTCTCAATTGTAGTTTTAATACTTGTGTTCATAGATTTTCTCAGGGAATAGAAAATTATTTCTGTACTCTATTTATAAGAGAAAAAAATAGCTCATATTCCTCCAGGCTGACAATGCTATTTTGAATTAAATATCCAGCTTATCTGAATTAAATTAAAATCATGTACACTCTCCAATTTAATTTGCTTCATATTGTTTGTGAAAATGCATTCAGAAAATTTAAACCATTAACAAGAAATCCCTAATCTCATGTTTTAATAATATATATAAAAATTTAGAATTTTATATTGGTGGTTTTAATAAATTGAATTAGCTTTCTCTTGCTTCTTCTCATTACATATATGATGAAGGAAAAAAAGATGCAAATAAAAAAAACTCCATAATTTCTCCATTCAGCAGTAGCCATTATCTATTTGCTGGTACATTTTCTTCTTTACTCTCTTCCATCTCACTCTCTTTCTCTGCTCACCCCCTAAGTAAGGACACTGTCTGGCTTCCCTGCAATGTGTTCCTGTGAATGTTCTGCAAGGGCTGTGGGCCACTACCTAATATGTGCTTCCACGCAGGATCCTTGGAACCCTGTGCTTTGGTCTTCTATTCATGATGTTGCCATGACAGTTTTGTGATCACCAGGTTACAGGAACCCAGTTCTCCTCTACTAATACTACCCACCACAATCATTGCAGTGGTTTTCTCTTAATTCCAAAAACATGAGGAAAGACTGTAACATTTCAATAGATAGTTAAAAATGTTTGAGAACAATAAAGGCAAATAATATAAGAATATTTCAATTGTTGGCATATTCAAAGGCCCTTTTCTGGGACAACTCTCTATCTGATGACTGGATCACTTCAGCTTGGCCAGGGGAAATTAATCCATGTGTCCCCTCCTGTTTCTGCCTACAGTCTAACCCTGGCCCTGCATAACAGTTTGGGCCAAATTTCTTCTTTTTTTTATCAAGAGGAGAAATAATCCTCCTCCTTAACCTAAAATTCATCTTCTTTGCCTTAGGGTTTAAATCTTAATAAAAATGAAACCCTTTTCTTTAACTGCTTTATTGAGATGTGATTGACACACAAAAAGTTTTGCATATTTAACATATATAATTCGATGTGTCTGGAGATAAGCGTATGTCCATTTCTTTATTGTAGGAAAAATTCATTAAAAATCTACAAGGATACAGTCTGTCCATATAGTCATATGACCCCATAAACCATTGAATCATAATCTGAAATTATTAAAAAGTTGAATTATTCAGCTTTACATAAAAGTGTGTATGAATAAGATCTTGTTGGACTATGAAAATCCAAATTGAGTGTTGTGTATTTCTTTTCGCTAAATAGAAAATTTACTATATTTTTTCCTAGCCCTGTCTTTCCCTATAGACATAGATGAGATCTTATTCAATTTGTATTTTAACAAAGGATTTTTAGAATGATTTTTAACATTCATTTATGTTACAAATGATTGATTTTATGTCAAAATATATGCTGAATGATTACTTTTCATCAATGTTGTTTAATTTCTTTAATATATTTATTATCTTAATAGCTATTTAATATTTTTTATGAAAATACTACAATCATATTAAACAAAGAGATTAAAATGATACATTTTAATGGTTCCTGTTAATTCTTCAAAAGTATATGTAAGGAAAAATTATGCTTGATATAGTCATAATTGGCAGTGCTAAATGAATTTTGAAAATAACTTACTATGTTTATAAAATTTTTATAAATGTATATAGAAAAACATTATGACATTTGTTAATTGATTTTATTATTAATAAGGTATAACTGCATTTTTATGTTTATTGGCTATTATACTTGTATCAATGAATAATTTATATATTTTGCCATTATCATAGGATTTATGTTTTTAATTATTTTAATAGATGGTTATATAATGATAGTAATATTTTACATGTTTATAAAGAGTATATTTTGCTATTTGTTTTATTGAATTTATTTATGTCATTCTTAATACATATGCATATTTTAATGTTTTATATCCAAGCGTTTAATGTTTCACTTTTTTGGTTTTGTGTTTAAAAATGTTATATTAGTTATCTGTTCCAGCATAACAAACCATTTCAAAACTTAGTGACTTATTAAAATGAACATTTACTATATCATGCTTTCTATGGTCAAGAAGCTGGATATAGTTTAGCTGGGCCATATGGCCCTGGAACTCATAAAGCTTCAGTTAAGGTGTCAGCCAATACTGCAATCTCCTTAAGGCTCAAGTGGCAGAGGATAATCTTCCAAGATCGTTTAAGGGGCTATTAGCAGTTCCTCACATGTTGGACTGAGACCTTAGTTCCTCACTGATTAGAGGCTTCTCCATAGGTAAAACTCAGGAACTGTCATCTGGTGTTCATCAAAGGTAGCAAGTAATAGAACAAGGGAGGGTGAGAGATAACAAATGATAAGGAAGTTACAGCCTTTTGGAAACCTAATATTATTCCATCATTTTGTTGTATTTTGTTGTTTAGAATTAAGTCACAAAATATAGCAGGCACTGAGGGGAAATGAGTTCATAAATATGTGTTTATATATATGTAGTCAAATATCATTAAGAGTTATATTAAAGGCCTACCATATAGGCCTTTCACAATCTTATAACAATTTTATTTGAATGTATGTGTATGTGTATATAACATCCTTTTTGGACTTTTGTTTTTTCAATAGATTTTCAAATTTAATTTGTACATTTTTGTAAGACATTTTGATATAAATATAAAAATTTATTTAGATGATAAAATTGTGTTAAACATGTTATACACATACTCCAATATAATAAATAATGGAATAAGCTTTCATTAAACACTGTCAATTTTCCCATTAACTTGATTCATGTTTACTATATGTTTTCTTTTTATCTTTTTTTTAAATGTTGTGTATTTTAATTCAGGGAATTTATTCTTTTTTTTTATTTCATCATATAATGGGGGTACAAATATTGTTAGGGT
>VBSM01002937.1:24822241-24859505 GCA_008086735.1 Cheirogaleus medius
TACCATTTAGTTTTGTTGCAATCCATATTAGGAAATCTTCCTCTGTCAGCTTACTCAAATCATGTAAGTTGGAGTCAGATGATAGAGAATGAATATTTTGCTTTGAAGGTGACTTTTCTCTCTGCTCCTTCATGTTTCCTGTGAACTTTCGCTGGTTCTTTCTCATCTGTTTGCTTTATCGAGGATCAGAGGCGATGGGGTTGGATTATGAGGTAAAATCTAGGATTCAGGAGGGACGATCCTTGGCCGATCTGGGGATATGTGCTGTGGACATGTAATGCCAGCAGAGATTGAGTGGCCGGATGTCACTGAAATGGTCCACCGAGAAGTGAAATATTTCCCTTTTCTGTGTGACACCAGCGGAACTTGGGCTGCTGCAACCCCCCGGGGAGAGTCCACAGAGGGTCGCACTTGCTCTATCACTCTTTAGCCAGCAAGGCTGAAGTGGCTGGGGACCCCTGACAGGTTCCGCAGAGGGTGGACATTTTTTCCCTTTTGCAGGACCAGGCATAGCTGGGTCCACTGCAGACACTCGGGGAGGATGTGCGGAGGGTCGCGCTCACTCTACCACTCTTTAGCTGGCAAGTCTGGAGTGGCTTGGGACCCCTGACAGGTTCCGCCTGAGGGTGGAATGTTTTTTTCCCTTTTGCATGACCAGGCTTGGCTGGGTCTGCTGCAGCCCCCTGGGAAGGATCCGCAAAGGCTCCTGCTCGCTCCCTCTACCGCTCCCTCCCCAGCTGCACTTGGGGTGCTGGAGTACACTGGACCACTCAGTCAAATGAGCAATCTGTCTCACTTTTCTGTCCCTTCACCAGCGAGGCATACACTGCTGTTGTGTACAGATCTCCCAGCCAAGGAGACCCTGCACCATTTCCTGTAGATTTCTAATTTCTCTCCACTCCTGCCTCCCCTCCGAACTGCCTGACCGCTCATGTTACCTCTTCACGCTGACTTCAGGCACTTCCCTGCTTGCGTGGGTGTGGAGGTCAGCGAAGGAGAAGTCGTCCCGCTGTGGCACAAATCACACAGTCCCGTTCAGCTAGCAGTGAGGGCGGCCAGCTTACACTCCAATCCCTGCTGTACCACTCGGATTCTTGGAACTTCATGGCAAATCCACTGTGTCACTTTCCTCCTTTTCCCAGCACTGCTGCCCCTCGAAGCTTCCCTGTAATTCTGTGAAGCCGATCCTGTGGGAGAACTACCCCCTCGAGTGATTCAGGTCACCTTCTTCACCTCCCAGTCTGAGAGCAGAGAGCCAGGAGTTCATCCCTAATCCACCATTTTTGACAATCGTCCAGGGAATTTATTCTTAAGTGTATTAGAGTGGAAAGTAGAATTATTAACACTGAGCAGAAGAATAGTAAATTATGGATTTACTTAAATCTTTTAGGTATACTTTACCTATATCCTGCAATACCATCTTATTGAAGTTTCATAATTATTAGGGTCTGAGTTATTCAAACTATATAAAAGATTGGAATGAAGAATTATTTTTTTCTAACTCTGCATGAATAAAAAGATAAAATTTAAGTAATTATTTAAGATAAATGAGACTCATTATTTAAGTCTACAATATCCTTGTTATACATGTGATATTCTCAAGACTATATGCTGTTATTATTCTTTTTATATTTGAACGAAGACTATACATGTTAAAATAACTTTAAATAATAGTTCCTCTCAACCTTCTTCACATTGATATGGACAACCTGAATATCCACTTCAGTTTGCCCATAAAAAGACATTTTTTTTAACTTTTCCCAACTGAAATGTTTTCTTCCTTCAATTTTAGAGAATACATTCTTGTAAGAATATGTGTAATTCCTCTGTTTCATGATTTTTTATTTCAAGTATTTGATTTAATATTTTCATATATTAAGTTTACTTTGGTATTTAGTATACTGTTAGTATTTTCCAGTCCTAAAATGATACTCTATTGAATAATCTCAAAATTTATTATTTATTATGTTTATTTTAAAAACTACAAAATTGTTATCCCTAACTAAGGCATTTGGTATAAACATCTTTGGAAAAAACAGAAAACCAAAAGCAAACAAACAACAACAAAAAAGTAGACTCAACACTAGGCTATTCATTGAGTTCACTGTTTAAGATATCCTTCTATCCAAACTTTTCAACTCTTTATAGAATCTCTTGATACTTCTCAAAGTAAACTGTAAATTTTCAAGAAGTTTCAAATGCTCTTTCTTTGTATTTTCAACCTTTCACTCTAAACTTAAGCTACTCTCTATTATGCTACAATAGTTTAAAAATGGAAAAATGCTTAGGTATCCTTCCTGCTTAAAATTTGTCAATAGCACATGTCAAGCTACAAACTAGTTTACATGACTACAAGATTTTTTATGATTCTGAAAAATTCTTTATCCTTCCAAAGCAGAATTAGTAGCCTCTCCTCCAAGTTCCTGTAGTTACTACTTCACTCCTTCTTCTAATTGTTCACACATTTATTTATTCATACATGACCGTGTAGTGTGCTAGGCACTAGGGATACAATTTTAGTAAAAGTTGTACTTATAACAAATTGAATAATTTATTCACATGTCATTTCTACAACTCTTATTCTCAAAAAACCTTTCTTTTAAAGGTTGATGAAAACACATCTAATCTGCATCAATTATCATAATGTATGACTTCTAAGTTTTGAATAAAATAAACAGATTGTATTATAATGTAATGGACACTCCATTGTGCTTCCATTTCAAACTATAATATCCTGTTTGTGATATAATCACAGATATTTTCATATCTGTCATATCTGTAGATTCTCTCCTGTGTCTGGAGTATTTCTGTTTTATTCAGCACTATATTTCCAGTAATGAGTACACTATTTATGCTTAATAGATGTTGAGTATTTGAAATTTAGTATTACTTTTTTCATTAAAACTTCCTACACATTCAGAATGTCTGTTTCAAAAGTTACCCAGAGAAGAGTTTCAGGTCATTGAATGATCAGTCGCAGTGTGTCAGGCAAATGACCAGATTCCAAAGCACACCAGAAAATGAATGCATCTCCTGCTCTACTTTTATATTTCCTTTATATCAAATTAATTATCCATAGTTATCCACAATAACTTTATCATTTGATAACAATAGATAAAAATCAGAGTTTGAGTAAATTCATACTGAATCATCACCCCAACCTGTTTGACCATGTTAAAAATTGTATTATATAAAAATGAAGTAAAATACTAGACTTCTCTGAAAAAATAAATTATTTTGTTCTGTTCTTCTACAAAATAAATAATATTGTCACAAAGAATAAACAGAGCCTGCAGTTATTGGATATTGAAAATAATATCTTAGTTTTAAAATTGAACCCAAACTTTTATGCAGGCCATTTACTATGGTTGAGATTGCTAGGTTTCCACAGAAAGATAAATGTGACTATTAAAGTTGTTTAAACTTTCTTCATCTTCAACATAATGTTTTCTTCCCCATTCACTTGATCAGGAAATCGTATATTAATAATAAAGTAGATATGATCATATTTTATATATCATATAATATAATATTCTTTTGACCTAAGTATCAGTAAAATCAGTTCAAGGCCTCATGGCCAAGAGAAATTATCTCATAACCACATGGGAGTCATGAACCAACTGTGATGATGCCAGGGTCTCTGGCACATTCATCATTTTGGTTTATTTTGGTCATGTCAGTACACTTGATATACTCAGGAAGTACATATCTTTAAGATTCAAATGACACTCCAAAAATTGATTCATTGATACATGATATAGTTTGTTATGATTTTCATAGTCTTAAGAAATTATTTCCAGTTTGTTGGTAATATCACATACTCCCTAACAGAATTAAAAAGGGAAAAAATGGTATACAATCATTGCCTTTGGCCAAGGATACATCCTTAGACATTCTGTTATATAGTAATAGTTTTCCAGACTTAACATTTTGGCTAACTTTCAGGTTAACACAGATTTTTTTTTCTTTTTAAAGCTAATGTTAAACTGTATATTTCATTCTGGCAAAAGGCAAAATACTTTCACCCCAAAGAAAAGGTGACATTTCCATTTTGTAAAGTCTGCTAAAAATGCCACACAACCTAGAGTTTTAATCCATGTCAGTGAATTATGCAAAGATTGATTTTAAATGTAGCATTTTATTGCTATAGAAAGAAAAAAAATACCATTTCTTTGAAAATAAGATTAAATAGATAGGTAATGGGATTTTAGTTACAGAGTTGAATTTTTACAGATATGTATTGGTTATGCTGTATGAAATTTTCTTTCTGCATTTACTGTCTGCTTATAATATCAGCTATAAACACCCTGAAGGGCAGGTGCAGAAATGGCAGACTGATACTTTATTCCATCTGTGTAAAAGGTTAGTACCACATTGCAACGCTTAACATAACCTTAAAAATCCGTAACTTAAACTCTGTTTCAAGGCCATTTCATCTTCAAATACAATTTAGTGAAATATATTCTAGCAAGTTAAACATATATTATAAAGAATTGTCTTATTTTCATTAAATAATTAATCCCACACTGTATAGATGCCATAATTTTGTAAATTTAGACTAGATTATGTGTGTGCATGTGTGTTAAAAAATCCTTACAGAAAAATGTAGTTTTCCTATTTTTAACTCGATTTTTGCATAGTATATTTATCCTTATAGCTAACTCCAACAGCTTACAAATACTGAAAATAATATTGAAATATTATTTATTTTCTAGTTTAAATAAGCTTTACTTCAGATGGGAAGATTCCACAAACTTCATCTGTACATCTTCTCATATAACCCTTGTAGATAATTAGATTTTCAATGTTCATTTGATATTTTCTATTTTGAAGGTTTCTCTTGTTTGGTACGGATGTAAGTTCATTAGAAATATTATAAAATCTATTCTTATACTTCCACAACATCTTATGTAATTCCATATACATTAAATTAATTTTCCATTGTTAGTATTCATATCCTTTGTTTAAATATGTCATGCTAAAATGCTAAAGAACATTTACTCCTGATTAAATTCTTTTAGATTTTGAGTCCATCCTATTCTACCTATTTACATGCACACAAATGTTTTAACAATCCTGTTTCCTATATTTTGTTATTTCTTCTTAGTTCTGCCTCTTTATATAATAATTTCTTACTCTGCCAGACAAAAGCAATCACTCTCCATATGTTTTGCCAGATTTACATACTTCATTTATTAAACATATTCATCCTTGAAATATATTAACAAAATTTCCAAAGTTGTTATTTCCAGTGTCTGCATAGATGGTTGGAAAAATCATTCTCTTCTGTCAGAAATTATCCTTTGCACTTCTATTCCTCTTATGCAAAACATAAAATGATTTAAAGAATGTTAATTATTACAAATGCTACCTGGGATTCATATTGTGTACAGTTTTGTTAATGATTAACTATTTTGAAATAGAAGGATATGAAAAGAAATATAATCCATGCACATAATTGCTGAGCAATTAAAAGAATTGTTTACTCAAAATAACCATTCTTTCTTGAAATAAATTTAAATTTTATTTTAGAAAATAATTATTTTGAAGACTGGCTAAGCAAAGTAAGACATATTTAACAATATAAATTAATATCTTTATAGATGTGAAAATGTCTTTAAATTTGTTAATAGCAAAGTTTTAAAGAAAGATACCAAATTTTCAAAATCAGCAGCAACAAGTTTATTGACATAGATATTAAGAATTTTAATATTTTATTATTTGTGATTCTGGCAAAGTCCATCCCAGAATTAATTTCTAACTAATTACATAGAGCAGTCAAAAAATGGATGCTCTAGCTGATGCCCTCTATTACTTCTATGCTATACATCTCTCATCCTGTGAACTCTGAGAACTGGCATCATAGTTGTGTATTAATTCATCTTTGAAAGACCAAGGACAAAAACAGAATAACCATGAGCATGTGATATAGCTTAAAAATTAGAGGTTAATTTATTATTTCATAATTGGCAAATTGTCAAAAAATTATCCTGAGACCATAGTCTAAAAATGATGTAATATGAATTTTTTTTTATATTATTGAACAACCACATACAAAAGTCCCAAATAATACAATAGCCTATCAAACATTCAGTAATTAATAAGTCTCTTGGATTTCATTGCTATTATGAGGAGCCATATAAATTCTTCTGGCTAAGGAATCTAATTATGTAAGGATAAATCAAGGTAAATCTATCCTCAAACAGAAAGCAAGATGCAATAATGGGACTCAGATCTAAGACAATGGTGCAAACTTGAAAAACCAGAAACTGTGTGGATTTTGAAGTTAGCATCAGACAGGAACTGTCAAATGGATGGGCATAAGCAGGTTCCCAATGGAGTGCACTATAAACTAGACTACACTAACCCTATATGAGTGGATCACACTCCCAAATTAGCAGTTGATATCTGGTTCTGTGCTTGTCTGTCTCTTCTGGCATTTTCCTTACCATATTGAAGGCACTGATTTGGGTAATAAAGAAGATTAAATGTAAATAAATATTGAGTTTTCCTTTCTAAAAATTATTCATTAAACTTAAGTTTACAAAAACAATAGTTAAGGTGATGGTGTAAGGAAAATTCATTTGTATAGGCTGTAGGTTTCTTGGGCCCACGTGTCTTCAGCCATCCATCCGGGGAAGCATGAGTTAGCACAGTTATGTAACCAAGGTGTTATCTCCTATGTGAACCATGTGATCACACTTTCCCCTGGCATATTGTGACTATGGTTTGAGCCATATATAAGCGTTCACCATGTTCTCAGCCATGCTCTGGCTCTCACTGTGGCCGCATGCCTCCAACAATAAAGGAACATGTCTCATCTGCCTGCTGCCCCCCACCTCTTCTTTCCACTCCCGGAAGCCTGCTCCGGTGCATTCACTAGCCACAGAGCCCACTACTTCCTCGCAGATGGATTCAGTCAGACATTGATTAATAGGTCCTCCAGAGTTATATAGGGCAAATATCCCCAAACACTTATCCTTAAAACAGAATGAAAGTCGGTCTATAGAGAATGCATTTCAAATATTAGCCACTATTCTGTGGGAGAGGAAGGAAAACTACAGAGGAATATTGTGGGAAAATGTTAATATATAAAAATTATCAGTACTATATAAACTCCACCTTCCAGGTCTGCAGTTGAATGTTAAGTCCTTTAACTGTGTACTACCTTTTGCATTTTTTAATCTAAGAAATGATCTTTCTTTATAGACTCAATCTTGAAGCTTTAATAATTTTGTATTAGGAATTTGTGAGAATAATGTGTGAGTAGGTACTATCAAATTTTAGTGGATTGATTTGTAGGAGAATAATTTTAACAGGTGGGTTTAGAATAGCACACTGATCATAAGGCATCATGCAAAATAGTGCAGCACTGATGTGGTGTGTGGGTGTGTGTGTATGGAGAGGGGAGGATTCATTTCCGAGAGTGAAAGAAATTGAATCGCATAAATAAAAAATGCATTTCTGGGGCGAGAAAATGAGAGGTTACTGTGAGAAATGGGGTGGTAGAGAATATCAGGCTATTTTACCCTCTCTGTAGTGATACTTGAGAAGTATGAAAAAAGACTGGGCTTTATTTTAAAAGGTGATCCTTAGAACTAGACACTGCTCTAAGACTGAATTTTCACTCATGCCTTTAACAGTGTTACAGTGAGAAAATCACTTCTGTTTGTTTAAGATGACAAGTGTTTGCTACTCATTTACAGGCTTGAGGACTGGTTGGGGATCTTTCCAACTTGGATCAGCTTAGATAAATTTTGCTGGTTTCTGCTCCACTATGTCTTCAAATTTCAAGGATGAGAATGAGTGCATAGACTCTATATAATATATGTTTATTATATTATAGAAAACTAAAAAACAAGAAACTGAGCAAATTCATTCAATTATACTAAAAGTTTCTGTTTAGATGGTGAAATCCTAATTCATTCATTGTTTAAAATAAGTCACATGGCCAAGTCTGACAATGAGGAGAATGCATATTGCATATTGGGAGACATAGACAGTCACTTAGCAAGTTCTGTACATGTATATTCCTCCTGTAAGAGAAAAAGAAGTTAATTGGAAACAGTAAAGCAAATTACTATTTTCTTACCACCTCCAACAAAAAGTAATAATGGATACTATTGAAAATACCTGAGGCACAAACTCTTTGTCTTGAATAATTTTCAAGTAAAATTAAAGAATTAATAATTTATTCATTCTTTCTTTTATGAATTCTATTTCAGACCAATTTTTCTCATAAATAATAAATTTTCTCTTCATAAATGGAGTTTTAGCTAATAATTCTGAAAGAAATAATCCTTTGGTGGAATATTTGATTCAGAAAAGAATCATTACTGTATAAAACCAATAAGAAAATATTTTGGGGAATGTTTTTCAATGAAAGGAATAGAATATCAACATCTAAAACACAAATCAATCTTAGCTTCATTAAATATGCAACAAGCAAACATAACGTCCCATTGATGTAATATAGAGCATATAAGAGCATATGGACCTAATCAAGCTTCTAGAAGTAAGGTACATTTATCAAGTAAGGAATGAGTAGAGACCAGTTAAATGACAACACAAGGAAGCAAATAAACACATTTAGGATTTAAGACCTTCTATAAGATAACTTATATCTTCTTTATCAACTAATGACATAAATCTTAAAATGTATTTTGTCTCAAAGAAGAAAAGGTATCTAATAGCAAAGGTTATGTGTGACATCTGTTTAAATTGTAATTGAAATAAAACAACTGGAAATGTAAATTTGGTAGGAAGACAAGAAAATTCAATTTTGGATTTGTTAATAACTAATATCAAAGTGCTATTTTTAAATTATGAAAATGGTTTGGTGTTTTATAAAACAATATCCATATTTATTAGAGATTCATATTGTTTGATAAGAGTGAAATAACTTTAGTATCTGAAATTTATTTTAAAATATGTTAGGAAAGAAATAAAATGCTGATGGAATAAATGTGGCTAAATCTTTCTGTTGAATTTTGGGTGCTGGTTTGTTATATTGTTTCTTTCTACTTTTAAATATATTTAAAATATGTATAATCCATTATTTTTAAATAACATACTGTTTGAATGAGTATAATATTGGAATTGTCCCATGCTGCCTGTTTTAAGTATAACTTAATACATTTTATGATTTATTTCATACATTCCAATTATAATTCACACTAATTTTGGCTTTTATTTCTTGTTTTTTGAAAGTTAAATGTTTCCCATAATTTGATAGAACTTCTCTGTGTATTTTTTATTTTATCTTTTCAAAGTATGAAATTAGACCTTTGATCTTTCACATTATAGCTTCCCAAGATTTCACAATTATGGGAGATATTAACTTTTTATTAATATTTATTGCATAACTTATAAAAATGATGTCCAGCATTCATGAATATCATAAAAACATAAGTAAATATAATTTGAGCATCAGTATAGGTGCAATATACAATTTTACATTCTAATCTCTGTCTCAGAGAATAATATTCAATATTAGCTAAGAAAGTAAAAGGTTCTAATATGCTGGCAAAAAATAGATTAACACTTTTATTTATTATATATAGTTTTGGTTATAAATTTCCAAATTCAATTTCTCACATGGACATGGAATTAATTTCTGTTTATTGTCACTTTAAGCATGATGGGACACACTACAATTTAGTTCTGTATTTTGTCATTACAAATTTAGAAATATCAATTTAAGTCTCCAAAATTAGACATGGAATGATTTTTTTTCTTTCCTTCGACACAATTGTGTAAAGTTTCTTTAGGTCCTGTAGCAAATTGTCACAGAGGCTTAAATAACACATTTATTTTCTTATGGTTTCATATGATAGAAATCAAACTCAGGTCTTAGTGGGCTAAAATTAAGGTGCTGCCAGGGTTGCATTCCTTGCTGGAGATCGGAGAGAAAAAACTAATCCTTTGCTCTTTCCATCCTTTAGAGTCTCCCCATATTCTGTGGATTGTGGCCCCTTCCTTCATCTTCATAGTCAGCAGCATTGCATCTCTCTTTGACTTTCCTCTATAGTTACATCTTCCTCTGACTTTGACTTTTTCTTCTGCCTTCTTACTTCTATGTTTTTTATTTGTTTGTTTTTTTATTTCAAGTAACTTCTTTTAATCAATGCTACTTTTTATATAACATATTTACGTTAAGGGTAAAGAGCTGCATATAAAAAATAGAGTACTTGAAACCATAGAATATTCTTTTTTATGTCATTCTTTTTTTATTTCAAAATATTACAATGGTACAAATGATTTGGTTATATGGATTGCCTTTGTAATGTTTGAGTCAGGGCTATAAGTGTGCTCATCACTCAGATAGTGTTTCTTGTACTAGTTAGGTAGGTTGTTGCCTGTCCCCTCCTCTCCTCCCCCCTGCTTAATTTCCATTGGGTTATACTTCCCTCTGTGCACATGTGTGCTCATTGGTTAGTTCCAATTTAATAGCAAGTCCATTGGTGTTTATTTTTCCATTCTTTACATACTTCACTTAGGGGAATTGTCTCTGTTTCCATCCATATATCTGCAAAAGGCATTAAGTCATCCTTCTCCATGGCTGAGCAGTATTCCATGGTATACATATATCACATCTTGTTGATCCATTCATGAATTGATGGGCACTTAGGATGATTTTACATGTTTACAATTGTGAATTTTGCTGCAATAAACATTCACATGCAGATGTCCTATTGATAAACTGACTTTTTTCTTTTGGGTAAATACCCAGGAGTGGCACTGCTGGATCGAATGGTAGATGTACTTTGTTTTCCTTTAGGAATCTCCATATTGCTGTCCATAGAGGTTGTACTAATTTTCAATCCCATTAACAGTGTGTAAGTCTTCCTTTCTCTCTGCATCCACACCAGCATCTATTGTTTTTGGACTTTTTAATAAAAGCCATTCTAACTGGGGTAAAGTAATTTCTCATTGTGGTTTTAATTTGCATTTTTCTGATGATTAATGAGGTTGAGCATTTTTTTCATATTTGTATTGGGCCTTTGTCTATCTTCTTTTGAAAATCTTTTGTTCATGTCTTCTATCCACTTTTTAATGGGATCATTTGTCTTTTACTTGTTGATTTGCTTTTGTTCTTTGTAGATTCTGGTATTAGCCCTTTATTGGATGAATAGCTTGTGAACATTTTCTCTCGTTCTCTAGGTTATTTTCTATTTGATTATTTTCTTATCTATGCAGAAGCTTTTTAATTTAATCAAATCCTATTTATTTATTATTTTTGTTGCTGTAATTGCCATCGGGATTTTAGTCTTAACCAAAACAGCATGGTATTGGCACAAAAATAGCGACATAGACCAATTGAACAGAACAGAGAACCTAGATATAAAACCATCCACATATAGCCAACTGATCTTTGAGAAAGAGACAAAAACATACACTGGGGAAAAGAAGCCCTGCTCAATAAATGGTGCTGGGAAAATTGGATAGCCACATGCAAAAGAATAAAACAGAACCCCTATCTCTCGCCACTCATTAAAATTAATTTAAAAATAGATAAAAGACTTAAATGGAAGAAATGAAACCATAAGAACTCTAGAAGAAAATGTAGGGGAAATTCTTCTAGATATTGGCCTAGGCAAGAAATTTATTACTAAGACCTCTTCCTCTTTCAACAATCCTTTTGATTACAATAGGTCCATGTATATAATATAAGGTTATCTCCATATTTTAAGGTCATCTGTTTAGGGACTTTACTTACATTTGCAGCCTTAGCTCCCCTTTGATGTGTAACCTAAATTGTTCTTCACAAGCTCTGAGAATTAGAACCTGGACACCTTTGGGAGGTGGGTATTATTCTGCCACTGAAATACTACTAAGCAGTGTGTACTCTTAATTATGAAAACAAATATCTATATTTTTCTTACTGTATAAAAGAGTTTTTTTAAATTTAGACATATTATGGGGGTACAAATGTTTAGGTTACGTATATTGCCCTTGCCCCCCTAGTCCGAGCTTCAAGCATGTCCATCCTCCAGATGGTGCACATCACACTCATTGTGTATGTATATACCATCCCCTTCCCCCCTCCTCCCATCTGCCCAACATATGATAAATTTTATTCCTATATGTACACTTAGGTGTTTATTAGTTAAAACTAATTTGCTGGTGAGTACATGTGGTGCTTATTTTTCCATTCTTGCGATACTTCACTTAGTAGAATGGGTTCCAGCTCTATCCAGGATAATATAAGAGGTGAAATATTGCCATTGTTTCTTGTAGCTGAATAGTACTCCATGGTATACATATACCACATTTTATTAATCCACTCATGTATTGATAGGCACTCGGGTTGTTTCCACATCTTTGCAATTGTGAATTGTGTTGCTATAAACATTCAAGTGCAGATGTCCCAAAAGAACAAAAGACATTCTATAAAAGTGTTTTGAACATTGGGAAAATATTTCTGTCCTAAATTTCCATGATGGCCTTTTACTTAGGACCAGATGAAAAACATGTGCATATCCTAAATAGCTCATATCCACTTTTTTTCTCTTTAACTAGTGCTTATTACATTCCCCCAAACACAAGATATTTGTTAGATATGGTTTTCCCTTGGAAAAGCCCTGTATACTATCTCCTATTTCTATTGTTTGGATATGACTGGTTTGTCCCTGCCAAGTCTCCTGTTAAAATTTTATCCCCAGTGTGGTGGTATTGGGAGGTGCAGGTCTAGTGGGAGATGTTTGGGTCCTGAGGAAAGATTCCTCATGAATGACTTGGTGACATTCTCAATGTAGTGAGAGCTCTTGGGAGACTGAATTGGTTCTCCTGGGAATATGTTAGTTTCCCCTGAAAGTGAGTTGTTATAAAGCCAGGATGTCTCTTGGGTTTAGTCCCTCTCACATGTACCTCCTTCCTCTTTGACCTCTCCACTATGTTTTGATACAGCACAAAAGACTTCTCTAGGAGCTAAGCAAATGCTGGTGCCATGTTTCTTATACACTGCAGAACTGTGAGCTAAATAAACATTTTTTCTATAAATTACACAACCTCAGCTATGCTTTTATTGAAACACAAACTAGACTAACGTACCTATTAAAATATTATTGTTAAATATTTTGTAACTGTATAATTTACTAAACGCGTTCAATATCTTACAGATTATGCAAATAAAACTTTTCTTCTTTGTCTTCTTCTTTTCTTTCTTCTTCCATGTCCTTCTTTTTCTCATTTTCCCTCCTCCTCCTCCTCCTCCTCCTCTTCCTTTTCTTCTCCACTCCCGACCCCTCCTCTTTCTTATTCTCTTTGACTTTTTTGTTCCCCCTTTTTTCTCTATCACTTTCTCCTTCTTCATCTGAACTTCTCAAAATATTTTTGTAGAATTGGCCTTTGCATCCAAATTCCAGTTGTTTAGAGTAGTAGGTCATAATCCATTCACACAGTTTGAACAACTGTTCTAAGGACATCAACTTCAAAGCCATTATAATATAAGCATGAGTAATATAGAAACACATTTGAAATTCCATGTTCAAAAGCAAAATCATAACACTTATTACTCTTTGAAATAAAATACTACTTACAACCTACTGGAAATACAATATTTTGTATGACATAGTGATCAATTTGATATGAACTCTATTTTTTGATAAGATCATTCTTAGAGGAATTTCAAACCTATTTTTTACTTTACAAAGACCCTCAAAGTAAATCACTTTGCATTGTATGTTTGTAATTCTGTTGCTATTCACATATGTTATCCTCTTTCTGAACACATATGTCTTTGTGAGACTTGACATATACAATTAAGATATATATTCTGGAATTTTAAATGACCTAATAATAATGATGTTATTATTACAATGCAAGCAATGTATTAGGGTGATGGTAAGTTATATTGAAAAATGTAAATTGTTAATTGTAATGAAGAATTTTATGTTATGTTTTTTTAAATTTTTCATTAGTAGGAGAAATCCAACAAGAAAAAGAATGATTTGGAACTCTTCATATTATCTAAATTGATGAATAATTTTACTAAAAATAGAAGTTTGTAGAACTCATTATATATAAGGACTAAATATTGATGAACATAGTTTGTGACCTTAAAAAGTAGGTAATTTTATCATACTCACTTTCAACATGAAAAAATGGAGCCTTGGTATGTTGCATAACATTTTTAAGGTCACACAAATATTATGTGGTGAAAGTAGATTTCAAAATATTTACTGTGTATAGATTCTAGCTATCAGTTCTTTATCAGATATATAGCATGCAAATATTTTCTCCTATTCTGTAGATTATTTATTCACTATAATGATAGTTTCTTTGGCTGTGTGGGAGCTTTTTAATTTGATCAGGTCTCATTTATTTTGTTGTTGTTGTTGCTGTGATTGCTTTTGCTGTCTTCTTCATAAATTCTTTGCCTAGGCCAATGTCTATAAGAGTTTTTCCAACATTTTTTTCTAGAATTGCCAAGTTTCATGCCTTAGGTTTAAGCCTATTATCTGTCATGAGTTGATTTTTGTCAGAGGTGAGAGGTGTGGAGCCTGGTTCAGTCTTCTACATGTGGCTAACCAGTTTTCCCAGCACCATATGCTGAACAGGGGTTCTTTTCCCCAGTATGTTTTTGTCTGCTTTGTCAAAGATCTGATGGCTTTATGAGGGTGGTTTTATATCTGGGTTCTCAGTCTTGTTCCATTGGTCTTGCACAACTTCTATGGAAAGTAGTATGGAGATATCTCAAAGAACTGAAAGTAGAACTATCATTTGATCCAACAATTCCATGAATGGGTATCTAATCAAAGGAAAAAAGTACATTGTATTAAAAAAGACATTTGCACTTGAATGTTTATAGAAGCACAGTTCACAATTTCAAAGACGTGGAAACAACACAAGTGTCCATCAATCCATGAGTGGATTATGAAAATGTGGTATATATATAAGTAGCATGGAGTACTACTCAGCCATAAAAAATGATGAATTAATACCTCTCGTATTACCCCAGATGTAGCTGCAGCCCATTCTTCTAAGTGAAGTGTCACAAGACTGGAAAAACAAACACCATATGTACTCACCATTAAATTGGTACTAATTGATCATAACTTATGTGCACATATGGAAGTAACAGACATTGGGTGTCAGGCAGATGTGAAGTGGGAGGAGGGGATAGATAAATTCACACCTAACAGGTATGGTGTGTGCTGTCTAAAACAAAATTTATGATTGTTAATTAAAATGGGATGAATCTGAAGAACATGTAACTGGAAGAACAAATTCCCCCACTATTTCATTGCTGTGAACAGCCTCTTACTTGTATAGAAAATGTGCCTATTACCATCTTCTGCTCACAAAAAGTAATGTAGTATTGCCTGGAAATATCATTTTGTGTTAAGAATAGAAAAGCAGTAATTCCAAACCTTCTACCATGTGTTTGTATTGTCATCAAAGAGTGGATGACTCTATTTTTCATATAAGTGGGCTCTTGAGCATATTCTTGGTGACAGAAGCTATACCTTTTTATTTGTTAATGAGTATGTGTGATTGATACCAATCTGTGAAATAATAAATGATGTCTCTGAAAAAAAAGAATAACAGAATTATGTTTACACATGATAGTGTATAAGGAAAAGAAAAAGGCAGACATATTATATGTGATCATAGGAAATGAAATGGAATAAAAAAAATCTGAGGGGAAATCCCTACATTCTTTGAAAAATGGATAAGTACCTCAATTCAGATTATTAGGGTAATTAATACAAAATTGTGGGACCATGTTTTTGTACTAGCCGAGGGATGTCCATTGAAGATTAGATTAAAAGTATTTCAGTAATTCTGCAATTTTATAGAAATTATATTTTAGTAAAAGGAATAGGAAAATAAATGTGGTTTATAGGGACTATAATATCATAATGTGAACTCCTTCTTTAACATCATGATATCTTGCATTGGCTTTGATACATCTCAGATCACATCTACTCACTCAGCAAAAGTGTATTTTAATGTAAAAAGTTGTGAGGATGACATACAAAATAGAGCTCTTTAGGGAGCTGCATCCTGTAGAAATATTAAATGGCCATAATTGCAATTATTATTTCTGTAAAGCTATATGAAGAACTTATGCATATCTTAAATATAGTACTTTATTTTCCTGGAGAAATCTTTTACTATGTCCAAAGGGATAGCAAGTACAAAATGTATACAAATTCATACCTGAGGCATTTTACTTTCATCAAAACTATACTTGATTTTTCCTTATTCACAACCTGTTTGAAATTATTTCACCTTTTCATTGTTTTCTTGATCATAGGTCTTTTATTGTTCTATTAGTAGTCATTAAGCTTAGCCACCCACATTCTCACTTGATCTGTTGTGTATAATAAGCCATGACAACTTCCTCTATATGCTAGCAAGTTTTTTAAGAGCTCTATTGTGAAAGTTGTGGAGAAATCACTTCTCTTCTAAAAATCTACTTTCTACCACATGTATTCTCATCTGTCTTTTCAGATAAATCACACTTTTACTTGTTCCCTAATTTTGGTATATTTTTCAGTCTCTCTACTGATTCTTTTAAGGCTGAGACAATGGTTTTATTTGTTAAATCTACTGGTTTTTCTATCTCATAGACTATATCTGCAATCAATATATATGTTGTCTCTTATTCTCTTAGTTATATATATTATCTCTTTAATTTTTTCCTTGTTTTATCACAGTGATCAGGAATCTAGAACTGTGTTAGAATATAACGGTGATTGTGGTTATGGTGGTGAGAGTGAAAATTCTAATTTGATCATGGTAATGATGCCAGCATGTTCAAAGTTTTCTTACTAAGTAGAAGATATATGTAAATTTTTGTTGAACAATTTATCATTAATATGCTTCATTTTTAATCCTGATTTCCACAAGTTTTTATATAGCATACATGAACTTTTTTCAAATACTTTTGTCTCTCTCTTTTCATAAGCTAACCATATGAAATTTCTTTTAGAGGCCATTGATATAGTAAATCATATGAGAAATATATGCTTTCTTTTTTGTATTTTTGATTAAATTATCATGGTATTCCTGGGATAACCCTAATTATATTATATTTTATAATATTAGAGATTCATGAAAGAAATTATATATATATATACATTCATAAGGGAATGGTTAATAATATGGTTGTAGTCTACTGATTATATTATTCAGTGTGTGAATAAAATAATGTAAGAAAATGAGTATATTAGCTTTATATATCTTTTTATTTTTGGAAAACTTATACATGGTTAGGGCTGCTTGTCCCAGGAAAATATGGTAAACTCTTTTGTTAAGCCTTTGGTGCTTAGAGTTTGAGGATGTACAACAGTTTTGATTTAAATTTACATTTCTTCCTATCCAAGTTTTCTTTTAAATTTTACTTTGTACTAACTTTGCATTTCACCTAATCTAGAAATATGTACATTTTATCTAATACCTTCATATTTGTTGACCAATTTTTAGAAGTGTTATCATTTTTAATTGGTTGCTTTTTATACTTTTCATTTCACATTTTAGTTTATTTGTATCTTCTCTATTTTCCTTATAAAATTATCTATCATATTAGCTCAATTGTTTTATTGCTCCACTATTTTTTTTTACTTATTTCTACACTTATGTTTTACATTTATTTGTTTTTCTTTCCTGCTTTCTGGTTTCTTGGGTTCTAGTCTTTATCAATTAGTTTCATTTTTGTGTGTTTATTGTGTTTATTGGTTATAGTAATCAAAATAATTATTTCACCCAACTACCAAAGATTTCCACATCCTAATCACTGGTAACTGTGAAGAATTACTTCACTTGGCAAAGGAACTTTACTGATGTGATTGAGGAGAAAGACATTTGGATGGGGACATTATTCTGGATTACCCAAGTGAGTACAACACAATCACATGGAAGAGAAAGGCAAAAAAGTGGATCAGAAAGATGCAACATGAGGAATTAACTTGACTTAACAACAGCTTGACCATGAATATAGAAAAAGCAAGCTACAAACCAAAGTGTATAGTAAGCCCCTAGAAGCTGGAAAAGTGAAGGAAACAGGTTCTCCCCTAAAGCCTCCACAAAGGAACACAGCAGTGCTGACCCCTTGATGTTAGCACATGGATGCACGTTGTCTGGTCTCTGATCCACAAAACTGTGAAATGATAAATTTGTGTTGTTTCAAGTTACCATCTGTACTCATTTTCTACATTAGTAATAGAAAACTAATACACTGGTAAATATAATTAAAGCTGTAGATGTTCTTTTAAATACTCCAGCATGTCATACAGATGTTACTTAGTACTTAATGGTGCATAATACTTTGATATATTCTTTAATTTCACTTACTATTTTTCTTCTTTAGTCCAAGATCTATTTAAAAATACATACTTTCAACCATATTGAATATTTACAATTATTCTCTATTATTTATTTTCAAATTATTGTAATGTGACCAGAAATCATGGTCTGCTTCTTTAAAAAATTACTGAATTTTAGTTTGTAACTAAGACATGGTCACTTTTTCTGACTATTCCCATAATGCATGGAAAATAATTATTTTTATTTATTTCACCTGCTTGGTCTGATTTCTCAGATCATATTTCTTTCTATTGCAACAGTTACAATTATAATTTGTTTCTCAAGTTGTACAAATAGGAGTTGGTTCTAAGACCCAGCTTGTGCCATCCAGAAGGAATAGGGAGGTAGGAGTACAGGAAGTAACAGACATTCATCTCATCAAGGCAAAGAAAGAGGATGTATACCCTCACAAAATAATGATATTTTAAAAAAGCATTATTCTTCCATTGTGATCATTTTGCCTTGTGCGATGCAGCTCAATAGATTGGAAAACTCAGATAACCAATGAATTTCCACATGTTGTTATCTACTCTCAATCTCAGTCTCACTTGAGAACTCATTAGAGATTATGCCACTGATCCCAAGTGCCACAGGAGTCAGTGCTCAGCAGACTACTGCTACTCTGCCCTAACATGAGGACAGGGTAAGGTGAGACCTGGACAGGACCATGTGAGGAATATAAAGGGTATGCCTGAAAAATTCCCCCTGACTTATGAAAATTAATCACTTTCAGTTGCCACCCTGGGTTTCTCAAAGTATTACTGAAAGGGGAGCCAGAAGACAGTATTAGTTCATCATCTTTCTGGAACTTGAAAGTTAATTATATTGTTATGGATTATAAACCAAATGAAATATTTTATAAAATAAAAAAATGATAATAAGTAGAATAGTCATTCTCAATGTAAACTTTCTGTAAATGATTTTTACTTAATCATCTTGGTAGTCATTTATACGATTTTTCCTGAGAAGAAATTGATATTTTGTTTCAATAAATGTGCCTGACAGAATGTTTCAAATGTTTAAAGAGATATTTTAAATTTTGTTTTGAAAAGTTACTGAATATATTACAATCTTATTTTTATAGAATTAAAAAATAGTATGTTTATTGGAAATTATCAAGTGCCACTAAAAAGCAAAAGCTGAATAGAACTTTCTGGAGGGGTCCATTGTGATGGTCTTGGTTATATTCTGTATAATATGTTAGAGAGTCTGACATTTTTATTTTTAATTGAAATAGATTCTAGATAATATCGTCTCTAAAGTTCAGGAAACATTATATACAATTGTCCCCTGATGATGGGCAAATTTATCCTGAATTTTAGTCAGATACATTTAATAAGAGGAACTGATGGCTTTCAAGAAATTGAGTTTAAAAAAACAGTTTAATCATAGCATGATGAAAAAAATTTTACAATAATGATCTTTTAACTTATGAAAAGCAAAGTATGCAAGGACAAGTATCAAATAAATGACACAATTTGTTAATATACGTGTGGCTTTTTTCAAATGTTACCCAGTTCTCAACAGTAATTGATCTATTATGATAATATGCAATTTTTTAAATTCAAAATGTAGATAGATATTCATAAAAGTTGGAGCTATTTCCCTTCCAAGGAAATTATCTCAGTGTATTTTCTTCTATCTAAATTTATGTGACTGTCATAACCCTGATATATTTCTTATGTGGTTACAAATTAATCCTAAGCAAGGACAACTGCGTATAGGCTAATATGGGAAGGGCTGGCAACTTATTGTTTAGACCAGCACTGCCCAATACAATAGATCTTCTCTGAGGATGGAAATATGCCATAATCTGTAGTGTTCAGTGTGGTAGACAATAGACATGTATGACTGTTGAGTACTTTAAATGTGGCTAGTTTTACTGAGGAAGTAAATTTTAAATTCAATTTAAATTTATAAAATTACAAGTGAATAATGGATACTATATTATTGAACAGCACATATTTAGACTAAAAAATGAGAAGCTTTTTTTTTTTTTTTACTGATGTATGCCAATTGCCTAAAAGAGTGTTTGGCACTTTGTAGACTCTCACAAGTAATTGTTCAACGAATTAATGCAAGAGTCATATTCCAATATATTTAACATTTTAGTATTCAGTTTAGTACAGGCACTGACCAAGGGGAACTCACTGTTAAAAAAGAAAACATATCATACTCTGGGTACTCATACAGACGAACTAAACACATAGAGCTAACATTTGGAAGTCGCTCCATTGGCAAACTGGATTTTGACTTATCACTACATAAGCCAGTAATTTTCTTCTTCTTGATGGATTATGAATAAGAGGCTCTAAGAGATGAAAGAAAATTCAGAAATAAGACAAAAAGAAAGTAAGAAATAAAATTAAAGAAAAGGATAAAGAGAAGAGGAGAAAGGGGAAGTGAATAAAGAAGATCATAGATTATGCAAGTGAATAGAAATAATAAATACCTCAGAGTACTAGAACTCTTATGCTATAGAAATATTTTATTACCTACAAGAGGACTGTGGACCATGTTTTCTGTTTTTTTCACCCATCTATGAAACAAATGCTATATTCCAGTACTGAGTTTTCTGAGACCAGAGTGATTATTAAGCTGCTTTATACTTGCATGTGCATGCTTATTATTAAGATAATATATTCATTAAATAAATAAAGCCAGTTTGCTTGTTAGTTATAACCTGAAATATTCTGATATATTTATTGTATTCGTTATTTACGTATATGTTCAAAAAATTTTGAGAATTCCAAATATTATATATGTTGCTTTCTTTATAATAATGTGAAGTGTCTCTGTGTGTATGTATGTGTGTTTGTGTGTGTGTTTGAATGGATGTATATGTGAACTTTTGTTTGTGTTTTGGAGTTGAAATTTTATATATACACACACATGCAATATATATATGCACACATGCAATAATTATGATAATTAGTATTGTTTGAAAATTCTCTGTAAAATTTGGGATCAAACATAATTATCAGACTATAATTGATAATAATTATCAAGAAAAGGAAAGGAATTAGGGTAAGTAAATACTTTTAGTAAATGATCTTCAAGAAATTTAACTTTCTTATTTGTGAAACACATAAACACTTCTATCAACTGTTAATGTATTTTATTAATTTTACATTAGTTATAAGATATAATTGATACTAAATACGATTAAATCATAACTAAGTATAAAATGAAACAATACAACAATAGCCAATTATTTTAAGTGCATGTGAGTAAATTTATTTTATATTTTCATAAAACTAACACATCTATGAAAATACTAAAAATAAAAAAATAGATAAAAATAACAATTTTATAAGGTGCTACTTGGATAGTAAGTGTTAAGATTTTGGAGATAACGGAAAATAAAATTACAGAATATATCTTATACATATATATCCACTAGAAAATATATATATATGAAATATAGAGTATATTGATATATCTGTATTTACATATAAACATATATATTCATATATAAGTACATTTAAGTATATATTTTCTTCCTGCTAGAATTAATTTTATCCTATCTCATAATGGGGGTTACAACAATTTTATATATTGCAAATGATGATAATTATCTTTTTTACCTTAAAGCAGTTACTTTTAAATAAATATTTACTCTAATTTAATGAACTTCCCAATAATATTGTGTCCCCACCCTTCCTTCTCAATGTCAAGATGACAAATTTATTAGGAGAGGGAACTTTTCTCCCTGTGGAGTGTGAGGAGAAGTAACTAGTGCTCATGACTCTGGTCCTAGCTGTTGTCTAGAACCAAATGTGTGAGGACATTTGCTCTGAAAATTAGTAATCCATATAATGCCTCTATGACTTCACAGTCTTTTGAAAAGAGTCTCTCCCTCATGCCCAACTATGGTGTTTGGGAAATTCCAAATCTGCTGAAAAGCAAAAGAACAATGAAGAAACAGAATAGATATCAGGTTTTCTCTTCCTAATCATTCTACATTGAGAAGAAGCCAGAGAACTCCCAGAGTTCCATATGGACAAAAAATCCTCTGCTCTACCCCAGCCTATTTATTCTGCATTGTTCTGAAACTCACACTTTAGAGACAATAGTGCCATCTTTTAATTAGTTATTCTGATTTTTATTATTGTATTTCATATACAGTAATACTTTCTGAAAAACCTTATGATATTGTTTGTTTTTTAACACACTTATGTTTTTAATCAACTTGGAATGGTTTTGTTGGTTGTGTAGCATACATAGAAATGCTCATCACATATCCTTTTGTCAACTATATTTCCATCTATGAAAGTTTATATAAGTTTGCAATTAGTTTTTCTGGATCTGCAAAAAGTGATGCTGGTATTTTAATAGGGATTGCATTGAATCTGTAGATCACTTTGTGTAGTATAGACATTTGAACAATGTTGATTCTGCTGACCCATGAGTATGGTATGGTTTTCAACCTGTTTGCATTCTCTGCTATTTTCTTTTTCAGTGTTTCGTAGTTCTCCCTGTAGAGATCTTTCACCTCCTTACTTAAATATGTTCCTAGGTATTTTATTTTCTTTGTTGCTATTATGAAGGGTATTGAGTCTTTGATTTGGTTCTCAGTTTACCTATTGTTGGTATATAGGAATGCTACTGATGTATGTACATTGATTTTTGTAACCTGAGACTTTGCTGACTTTGTTTATCAATTCCATTAATCTCATGTCAGAATCTTTGGGGTTGTCTAGATATAAAAATCATATCTTCAGCAAAGAATGATAGTTTGACTTCTTCTGCCCTCGTCTGAATGCCCTTGATTTTGTTCTCTTGTCCAATTGCTCTGGCAACACTATGTTGAATAGAAGCAGCGATAGAGGGCAACGTTGTCTGGTCCCAGTTCTAAGTGGGAGTGCTTTCAATTTTTTCCCATTCAGTATGATGTTGGCTGTGGGTTTGTCATATATGGCTCATATCATTTTTTAGATAAGTCCCATCTATGCCTAATTTGTTAAGGGTTCTTATCATAATGGGGTGCTGAATTTTGTCAAATGCTTTTTCTGTGTCTATTGAGAGGATGATATGGTCTTAGTTTTTGTTTCAATTTATGTGGTGAATTACATTTATAGATTTGTGTATGTTGAACACGAAGAGAAATTTTTCAAAAGAAGATAGACTAATGGCCAAGAAACGTGAAAAAATGCTCAACATCTCTAATCATCAGGAAAATGCAAATTAAAACCACAATGAGATATCACTTATCTCCAGTGAGAATGGCCTTTATCAAAAAGTCTCAAAAGAATAAATGTTGATGTGGATGTGAAGAGACAGGAACACTCATACACTGCTAGTGGAACTGCAAACTAGTACAACCTCTGTGGAAACTAATAGAGATATCTCAAAGAGCTACAAGTACAACTACCATTTGATCCAGCAGTTCCATTACTGGGCATCTACCCAAAGGAACAATAGTCAGTCTATAAAAAAGACATCTGCACTAGAATGTTTATATCAGCACAATTCACAATTGCAAAGATGTGGAAACAACCCAAGTGTCCATCAATACATGAGTGAATTAAGAAAATGTGGTATACATATACCATGAAATTCTACTCAGCCACAAAAAACAATGGTGATCTAACACCTCTTGTATTATCCTGGATAGAGCTGAAGTCCATTCTACTAAGTCAAGTATCACAAAAATGGAAAAACAGGCACCATGTGTACTCACTATCAAATTGGTATTAACTGACTTAAATCACCAATTCTTAAGTGCACATATAGTAGTAATATATGTCAGGTGTCAGATAGGTGAGAGGGGAGAGGAGGTGATGAATGGATATATACATACCTAATGGAAACAGCACACACCATATGGGGGATGGACACACTTGAAGCTTTGGCTCAGGTGGGGCCAAGGCAATATATGTAACCTAAACATTTGTACCCCCATAATATGCTGAAAGAAGAAAAAGAAAGAAAAGATTGCAATTTTGTTTCTTCATATACTTGGTAGACCTTCTTGGTGAAATTGTTTGAAGGAGGAATGTTTTCTTGCTAATATTTAAGAAGTTGTTGTTTCCTTAGTGGTTATAGGATGTAATTTTAGTATATTTTAACTCCAGATTTATTGAGATTTGCTTTTGAAAAATGTGTCTTTTTATTTAAAAACATAAATTAAATGTCACAATGTACATAATCTCTTTTTACTATTTCTAAAGTATTTATAGCAGTGTATTTTTCACCTGTTTTTCATGATTAACTTTGTGATTTTGCCACCTTTTATTTTTCTTGATCAGTACCAAAAATTATTGAAAATAAATGAGAGGTTTTCTTCCCAAGGAACCAAATTTTGATATTTTGGACCCCTCTAGTACATATTTCTTTTATGTTTTAATATTTGGTGTTATAGTTAACTCCATCATTATACATTTTTTGGCTTTATTTTGCTGTCATATTCCTAATTTGGTGGAAAGATTTCTAACTCATTTTCACTTTTAAAAAATTCTATTATAGGTATGTTTTTTATACATGTTTACATTATTTATAAATAAGGGCAGATTTACTTCTGTCTTTGCATCCTCTGTGTCTACTATATCTTTTTCCCCCTTTCTTCTTTCTTTACTTCCTCCCTCACTCCATTTCTTCCTCCCATCTGTCTCCCTCCCTCCTTCCCTCTCTCCCTCCTTTCCTCCTTCTTTCTATCTCTCTTTCATTTCTCTTTCTCTTTCTCTGTCCTCCCTTTTTCTTCTTATAGTGCTCATTAGATTCTTCCACATAATGTAGACTCAAAGTGGAAAAATATACAAATCTTAGACATTTATTTCCTCTTCGAAAGAAAGTAAAATTTACCAGAAATACTTTTCTTTTTTAAAAAAAAAGCTTTATTGAGGTTCAATTGACATATAATAAATGGCACATACTATAAGTATCAAATTTGATAAGTTTGACATGTGTATATACCTGTGAAATCATCCACAATACAAAGCTAGTGAATGTATTCATCACTCCCAATAGTTTTCCAACAGCTCTTTGTAAACTTTTACCTGTCATTATAACATTTTATATAAATTTTGTATAAATGCAACAACATGTGATATTGTATGCCTGGCTTTTGTCACTGAATAAAATTATTTTAAGATATATTCCTTATATTTGTATATCAATAGTTCATGCTTTTTTATGTCTGAGTAGAATTCCATTATATGGAAATACTACTGTTTGTTTACCCATGCACTTATGGTTGAACATATGTATTGTTTCTTGTTTTTACTTATTATAATTTAAAGTACAAATAGGAACATAATTATATATGTCTTTACATAAATATATATTTTAATTTAAGAGTTAAATGACTAACACAAAAATATATAAGAAGGTGTAAGACAGTTGAACTGTTTGTTTGCATCCTCAACAATTCAAAACATATGTCATTGGGTATAATACTTAGTAGGTATTTGTTAAGTGAATATTAAGCAAAGTAAAGAATAAGTGAATAAATGCATGTGTCTCTTTAGGCAAGTTTAGAGCACTCTAGCAGGAATTTCTGAGCATATCATGCTTTGTTAAAGTTAATAGCTTTTTTTTTTTTGACTCACATGATTTAAAACTGTCACATGTTTAAACATCACTGATAAAGGCAAGTTCATACATAAATGATTGAATTGAGAGTTTTCAAAAAAGTTCATAAACAGAGTAAAATACAAAAAGCCTTGATAGCAGTTGTAACTGGAGATTGATAGAATGGGAGAGAGAAAGACAATGTTTCATGTAGAATTTGAAATTATAAAAATGGCATTTAGATATACATTGAAGGCATTGCTCTCATTCCATTTCTGATGTTTCCTTTTATTTAGAGGAAGCTTCTTGTAATAATATAAGATGAATATTCTGCTAGGTATATTTGGGTGACATACATTTAGGGTATTCTTTTGTCAGTTCCTCCCTCTTTCTCTTTGGGAATTATGGTGTTTGCAGTAAATTCATATTCTGCCTTGCTTTTTCCTGTGAGGGGCAGGCTTATTTTGTGAAGAACTCCCAAATTCTAAAACATTTTGACACTGAATATGCATTCTGATGGTGTAGCTATAGAAAAATGATTTGTCTTGTTTTCTGGTGTCAGATTTATCAATAATAAAATGGATATTTGTGTTGCACATCTGAATGTTTTCTATTTTTGTTTTGGTGTTGCCTATAAGTGGTTCAGGATTGAAATGGAAAACAAGAATATCTTACATTGGAACTCTGAGATATTCACTATTTCTTTCAAATTTTACTGCAAAAAAATGGAAACATTAAGGAAATAAAACAACCTCTTCAGAAGATAAGAATCAAGCATACTGTTGGCTACATATTTGAATAATGATAAAGTTATGTGGAATAAATTAAATTCCTTTAATTAAAAGTATTAACACCCAAATTGTTGATTATGATCCATAAAAAGCCTGGCCTTTAATCAGATCTTGGTTTAAATCACAATTATCTTTAAATATCATTACTTATTTTTCTGGGTTTTTGATCATCCAAATATGTTGTAATTTTTTTCCAGATAAAGATATTTCCATAATATAGTTGTGCTCCTTTGAAATTACAAACTTGATGGAGATTAAGCAAACAAAGAAAGAAATGTGACACGGGTAAAAATGCAAGACAAATATATCAGCATGTCAGTTTTACATCTGGGTGATGTTATGATGACAACAGATCTGTTAAGGCAAATGTTTTCCTGACAAGCTATTTAATTAGAATTACAATCATCTTCCCAGAAATGATCCTTAAAATAAATTGTCTACTGTAAATGGATGAAAATAAATAGTTGTCTCCTCCCAAATTTCCTGAAATAAAAGAGCCAAAGACAAAAAGTCTCATAAATACCATAATTTTTAATGGAAATGTGAAAGGAACAGTTAACAATAGATAATATTAAGTGTTGCTGTGGTTGGATTTTTTTTTCCTTTCCCCACATTTTAAAAAAAGATTTATACTGATGGCCAACTGATTGTTTCTGTCACAAAATGTCATTAAGTGGGTCCTCTATTCACAATGACTCCACTTCAGTGTGAAATGAATGTGCCTAAAATTTTGTTTTTGTAATTAAATGTAATGTAGCACAATGTAAGACCATGTAGGAAATCTTAAATGCATTCAAGTCGTAAAGCCTACAGGGCTTAGAAAGCATTTTCATCCCTTTCAGGCCATTTTCCCATCTAAAAATTAGAAAGAATATTTTTTCTTCATAAAATATTTGTGAGAATTATAAAATGCAACACCAATTAAAATAATATCTAGGATAATATGGCATAAAAATAAAGAAAACATATTTTAATGTAGTGTGTAATATTGCTTTTTATTTTAATGGAAAAATTAATTTTGCTTGTCTATAGTCTTAAAATCTGTGGCTTAAAATTTACTTAACAACAGTTATTAAGTAAGAATATATGTGAAGTAAAGAATCATGGAATTGCCGAATTGATAAGGATGGTAGGTGTACTCTTTACTCACATTCCTGTATGATTAATATTTTCTGCTTATTATTTTATATATCCATATCAATATATTTTTGAATATCAAAGAATTATAAATAGAAGGTTTTGTTCATATATTATTTTTATATTAACCTCATTTAAATATTATGCATATCATAAAAATTATAAAAATACAAATTAAAATTTATGAGTGAAATTAAATAGATATTGTAACATTTATATCCACATGCCAATGGAAAAATTGTAATATGCACTTCACTGTGGAGACTACTGAATGGTTTACATATTTTCAATGTTTTTCTTTTGTTTTAAAAAGAAGGAGCTAAATTAAGTAAATAATCTACTTTAGATTAATGGGAGAATGGATGAAAATTGTATTTTAAACTTAGCTCTTTCCTTTACAAAATATGATTTTTTAAAATGATGATGCATTACATCTGGAGAATCATATTAAATTGATTCACCTAATTAGTAATATTTGGATATTTGAAAAGCATAGTTATATTTTAAATATACATGAGTTTTTATAGAACAGCAATTAATAGTTTCAAATTTTACCCAAACCAGCAGAAGAAAAGAAATAACAAATCTCAGAGCAGAACTGAATGAAATGGAAACAACAACAAAAAAGACAAAGGCTCAATGAAACAAAAACTTGGTTCTTTGAAAAGATAAACATCAGTAAACCACTAGATAGATTAACTAGAGATAGACTAGAAATGACTAAACTAACCTCAATCAGAAATGAAAAAGGAGAAAAAGAGAAACAGCTGATACCACAGAAACACAAAATATCATCTCTGAGTACCACAAAAATCTTTTAAAAACACATTATAAAACATAGAGAAAATGGATAAATTCCTATAAACACGTAACATCCAAAGCCTGAATCAAGAGTAAATAGAAATCCTGAACAAAACAAAAATGAGCAGCAAGATTGAAGCAGTAATAAAAAAATCTCTAACAAAAAAGCCACAGACCAGAGAGATTCACAGACAAATTCTACCAAACCTACAAAGAACTGGCACTTATCCTGCAGAAATTATTCCACAACACTGAAAAGGAGGGAACCCTCCCTAACTAATGCTATGAGGCCAGTATAACCTTGATACCAAAGCCAAGAAAGGACACAATAAAAAGAAAAGAAAAGAAAACTACAGACCAATATCCCTTATGAACATTGATGCCACAATCCTCAACAAGATACTAGCAAACATAATTCACCAGCACATCAAAAAGACAATTCACCATGATCAAGTAGATTTCATCCTAGCATACAAGGATGGTTTAATGTATGCAAATCAATAAATGTGATTCACCATATAAACAGAAGCAAAAACAGAGACCATATGATCATCTCAATAGATATAGAAAAAACATTTGATAACATCCAACACCTTTTCATGATGAAAACCCTCAATGAACAACACATAGAAGGAATATGCCTCAAAATTATAGAAGCCAAATATGGCAAACCCACAGCCAACATCATACTGAATGGGGAAAAGTTGAAATATTCCCCTTAAGAACTGGAACAAGACAAGGATACCCACTATCACCACTTCTATTAAGCATGGTACTGGAAGTCTTAGCCAAAGGGATTAGGAAAGGTAAAGAAATAAAAGCATCCAAATTGGGAAACAGTAGGTCAAACTCTCCTGTTTGCTGATGATATGGTCCTGTATCTAGAAAACCTTAAAGACTCCACCAAAACACTTCTAAAATTGAAAAACAAATTCAGTATAGTCTCAGATTACAAAATCAATGTATACAAATCTTTGACATCTCTATATACTAATAATAGACAAGCTGAGAATCATATCAAGGACACAATATCATTTACAACAGCTACAAATAATAATAATAATACCTAGGAATATATTTCACCAAGGAGGTGAAAGATCTCTTAACCACTTTGGTACCAGCATTGACTATAGTCATCAGCCACAGATGAACGTGCACAGCCCAGCGTCAACTATATTCAACAGCCACAGATGAATGCAAGCATTGACTTTAGCCAACAGCCATGATATGAAGGTGTACAGCCAAGCATCAACTATAGTCGACACCCAAAAGCTTTTACTTTTACAGCTTTTATCTCAGTTACTATAAATCTATGACCTTTTAACAAGTCCTTAGTAGGAGTTATTATAGTTATTTTCCTAAAGCTGCCTGTAAAGTAAAACAAGCTTTCAGTGCTTTAAATCTTTCCTCATCATACAAGAGCAAAACGGATTCGCCGTCAATGCACAGCACAAACTATTGTGTGGACTATGAGTGCCGATTGTGGACAAGGTTTCCCGGCTGGTGAGCATGGTACCAAAGTGGTTAAAAGAGAACAACAAAACACTGATGAAAGAAATGGTAGATCACACAAATGACTGGAATGACATTCCATGCTCATGGATTGGTAGAATTAACACTGTCATAATGTCCATTTTGCCCAAAGTTATTTACAGATTCAACATAATTCTCATCAAAATACTGTCATCTTACTTCACAGACCTAGAAAAAGTAATACTAACCTTGATCTGGAACAAAAAAAAAGAGCCTGAACATCCACAGTAATCTTAAGCAAAATGAACAAATCAGGAGGCTTCATATTATATCACATTATATTACCTGATTTCAAATTATATTACAGAGCTACAGTAACCAAAACAGCATGGTATTTGTATATAAGTAAAGACATAGCCCAATGGAACAGAATAGAGAACACAGAAATAAAACCATATAGCTACAACCAACTGATCTTCCACAAAGCAGATAACACCATACACTGTGGAAAGGGTGCCCTATTCAAAAATTAATGCTGGTAAAATTGGATAGCCACATGCAAAAGAATGAGATAAGACCCATATCTCTTGCCTTATGCAAAAATTAACTTGGAATGGATTAAAGACTTAAATGTAAGACATGAAACCCTAACATTTCTATAAGAAAACAGGAAAAACTCCTCTAGATATAGGCTGGGGCAATGAATTTATAACTAAGACCCCAAAAGCTAATATAGCAGCAACAAAAATAAGTGTATGGGACTTAATTAATTGAAAAGTTTCTGCAAAACAGTGGAAATAATTAACAGAGTAAACAGGCAACCTACAGAACGGGAGAAATATTTGTAAACTATACATCTGAGAAAAGACTAATTTCCAGAATCTACAAATAACTCATACAAAACAGCAAGAAAAAAAACCCCAAGCAATCCCATCAAAAATAGGCAGAGACATTAACAAAATTTATTCAAATATGACAGACAAATGGCCAACTTATAAAAAGATGCTCCATATCGCTAATCACCAGGGAAATGCAAATTAAAACCACAATGACATAGCCTCTAACCCCTGTCAGAATGACCATTATTAAAAAGTCAAAAAACAACAGATGCTGATATGAATGCAGAGAAAAAGTTATGTTTATAAACTGTTGGTGGGACTGCAAATTAGTACAACCTTTATGGAAAACAGTACGGAGATTCTTGAAAGAACTAAAAGTAGATCTACCATATAATCCAACAACCTCACTACTAGATATTTGTCCGAAGGAAAGGAAATTATTTTATCAAAATTTATCTACATGCAATTGTTTATTGCAGCACAATTCAAAATTGCAAAGATATGAATCAACCTAAATGCCCATCAACTGATGAGTAGATAAAGAAAATGTAGTATATACATATTAATATTATACACACACACAGACATATCATGGAGTATACTCAGTCATACAAAAGAATGAAATAATGTCAATTGCAACAACTTGTATGGAACTGGAGATGATTATGCTAAGTGAAGTATCTCAGGAATGGCAAAACAAACACCACATATTCTCACTAATAAGTGGGAACTAAATCATGGATGCAGAAGAGCACAAAAGACATAAAGGACATTAAAAACTAAGAAGAGAGGAAGGTAGTGGAGGGGTAGAGAATAAAACTTACCTATTGGGTACAATCAACACTGTACTGGTGAGAAGCACAGTGAAAGCCTGACTTCAGCATTACAGAGCATACTCATATAACAAAATCTTTTGTATGCCCTTAATATTGTGAAAAAAAAAGTTTAAGGGAAAAAATAGTTTCATATTTTAATTATCTCATAGGGTTTTAAGTGATCTATTAATTAAAAGAGCTTCACTACTTCTGATGTCATAAATAAGAGCTATAAAATAAATTAATAGCAAAAATATAATTTATGTTTTCATAAATTATGGATTTATATACAAATTTTATGTGGAAAATATGTTATTTTTGGTAAGAAAAATATTGGAAAGAACTGTGCTATATATTCCAGATTTATTGATACCACACTAAATGAGGAACTGGAAATAAAACCCCATAAAGAACAAAATTCTATACATAATCAGCATTAAAGTAATTAGATTATGTAAATCTTCTAAACTGTAAATAATCTCAAAATTCTTAAAAGAAACATTTTTAAATGACTGAAAAATATTGTCTGTATAACTTGAAGAAACTTCAAAATTTGATTTTAAAAATTATATTAATTAAATTAATGTTAATTATTCAACCTTGGGGGTTAATTAAAATTCCAAGGTGGAATATTAGAAATTTATTACAAATATTTTTTTTGTTTCCCTTGCTGAGGTTTTGGTAACATAGAATTTAATAAATATTTTCCCTTTCACTGTATTTATGTTTGTCTTATCTATAGATGTGTCAGCATGTTGTTAATATTCTGTCCAGTTGTTGGGAAGAACCCTATTTCTCCTGCTATTGTTTTTACATCAGTTACATGAAGCAACAGTTTAGAGAAAGAAAATCTAACATGCAAAATCTGATTTAAGAGTAGAGAAGATAATAAGGCAGATGCTATTAGTCATTCACCAATTCTCTCTTTTTAACAATCTGAATAAAGTCAATTTTGACAATTATGAGTATTCAAACTAGAAGATGATGGTATAAGAAAATTGATATAAAAGCAATATAAAATTTCTGTTTCCACAAGGATATTTCAGATACCTTGAATAACTCCTCCGCAAACTTAAAAAAATAGTCAAAATCTATTTTAAACATGATTGATAAAATAACCATGAAATATGACTAAAAAAACTAATAAAGAAAACAAAATAAGACTTCTATGAGGTAGACATGGCTCGTTTACAAGGAAGTATATGCTGAAAGTTGTTGAAATTTAGTTTATGTGTTGAAGAGTGTGCAGTGGTTTCAGGATAGGAAGAAAAGACTATGTACTCCCAAATGAGCAATCAATAAGCATATTTCTAGACTTCAGCTCTATCCAGGTAGGATGTAATTGATAATGTAGCATCCCAATGCTCCCACCACAACATACAGTAAAAGACAAGAAAAATTACAAAGAAAGTAATAATTTAAAAGCTTTGTAGCACTGTAAAACCAGGGAGAATTTGATAAATTAGAACTAGGGACTAGGGGACCATTTTAAAGTGACCTTGAGAGGTTTTAAATCCCTGAGGACATTTCTGAACAAAGACACAGATATGGGATCAGCCAGCAGAGCAGGCTCCACCCTTGGAGGAGGGGAATAATGAAAGAAGCCACTTTCTTGGCTGAGTTGCCAGGAAGCCTCAGTCGGCCCCCCGCCCTGCCTGCGTTTCCCACCAAATGGACACACCCCCGCCTCTGGAAGGGCGGAATAGTGAGGGAGGCTGCTTTCCAGGCTGAGACCCTCAGTGGCCTTGGACAAGACTTCTCCAGTGGCCCTGTGGCAGTGTGTACTTGGTAATGACTAGACAAACTCCGCCCTTGGAAGGGCAGAGTAACTAGAGTAGCCACTTCCTGGGCTGAGACTCCTGGTGGCCTCAAGCAGGGCCAGTCCTCCAGCTGGGCAGCTTGACTTCCCCTCCAGCAGGGCAGACCTTGCCCTTGGAGGAGAGGAGAAATGAGAGATGTTTTCTGGGCTGGGACATGCAGCAGTCTCAGCCAACTCTCCTTTCCTAGCCCAGCAGGGCATATTCTGCCCTTGAAGGAAAGGAAAAAGGTGAAAAGTCACTTTTCCTGTCACTGGCTTGAATCTGTGGGACCTTGGAACAAAGCAAAAGGGACAAATTGATGAGTTTGTACAGAGGGTTGGTTTTGATCATCTGATAAGATAATAACACAAGGGCTTGCCCTTGGTGCATAGGCCACTGCCAGGTTTGTGGCTTGCAGTATGGGAAGGAAAATCTTGACTAGAGGCCTGAGCAATTGCACCAATTGACACCCCCCCATCAGGAGCTGACTCGCAAGTGTGGTGAAAGAGCCCTGAATAACATATTAGCAGCTCTCCCCTAGCAGCAGATCAAGCAACTTCAGAAGTATACACTTTTAGGCTCGCAGGTACCTGTTGCTCTTCTTACCCACTTAAAGTGGCAACAGGGCTCAAGTAACACTTGGGAGGGGCAAGATATTCCCCAAAGACTGGTGCACTAGTATACTCCATTCTGATGTTTTGAATCCAACAAAAAGATATTGGAATACCTTGATAACTGACTCCTCTATACAAAGTACAACAAAAGTACAACAAAGCAACAAAAGAGAGGATAACCCATAGCCCACCACAGTGTCTTACATCTCAGACTAGTGGATGGCAGCAGAGTCACACACACAAGAGTGATCCAACATCTGAGAGTCTAAGCAAGGGATCCAATCTCCTTTGGAAAAAGGTGAAGACAACAGGTCAGAGATAACCCTACAGGCTAAAACACCTCTAAAACAGTATAGGACCAGAGAACATCTCCCCAGCACTATTCAGGAATATCCCTTTGGGGATTTGGAGTTAAGGCCATAAGCCAGTCTAAGCATTCCCAGTTCTTGACAAAGTAGCCTCATGAGAAATAATCAGTGAAAGAACACAGGAAACATGAAAGATCAAAGAGAAAAACACCCCAATAGAAAATATTCAATCTTCATTGATAGATACCAACTTACACAATATGATTAAACTGACAGAGGCAGAATTCCAAATATGGATTGTAAAAAAACTTAATGGAATTGAAGAGAAAATAGAATCCCAACATAAAGAAACCACAAGAACAATACAGGAAATAAATGAAAAATTCTCTAATGAAATTTAAATAATATGGAAAAAACAAACAGAAATCTTGACAATGAAGGAAGAATTCAAGGAACTTCAAAACACACCAGAAAGCCTCAAGAACAGAAGGGATCATGCAGAGGAAAGAATCTCAGAGCTTGAAGATAATGCCTATGTGCTAAACAAATCAGGTGAAGAAAAAGAACACAGAAACAAGAGACAAGAGAAAAACATATAAGAAATGTTGGATTATGTAAAGAAGTCATAGAGAAGAAGAAAATACACAAGGGTTAGAAAACTTATTTCATGGGATACTGGAGGAAAATATGCCTGGCCTGGCCAGAAATCTTGATTACCATATACAAGAAACACAAAGAATTCCTGAGAGACTTAATGTGAAAAGGCAATCACCACATCATGTAATTATTAGGCTGACCAAAGTAAACACGAAAGAAGCAATTCTTTGAGCAGCGAGGCAAAAGCAGCAGATAATATACAAAGGAAAACCCATCAGACTAACTTCAGACTTCTCAATTGAAACTTTACAAGCCAAAAGAGACTCGGTGTCTATTCTTAATCTTCTAAAACAGAATAATGGCCAATATAGATTTCTCTACCCAGCAAAATTAAGTTTCATCTATGAGGGAGAAATAAAGACAAGCAATTACTGATGGAATTTGCAAAGAGAAAACTAGCCCTACAGGATATACTCAAACCTGGATTACACACTGAACAGCACATAGACACTCTCCAAAATAAAATCACTCAAGAGTTAAAATCTATAACCTGGACTCCATGATGGTTCAAGGAGTAAAACAAAACAAAAGGAATTCACCCAACAATATGAATGAAAATCTACCTCAAATTTCAAACCTCTCAATAAATGTGAAAGGCTTAAACTGTCCTCTGAAGACAAATAGACTGGCAGAGTTGATAAAAAGCCCACAAGCCTAATATCTGCTGCCTATAGGAAACACATCTAACCTGCAAAGATGCTTTCAGGCTCAAGGTCAAGGGATGGAAAACAATCCTTCAGGCAAATGGAAGCCAGAAGAAAGCAGGGGTAGCTATACTTATTTCAGATAACATAAGCTTTAAAATAACAAAAGTAAGAAAGGACAAGGACGTGGTGAGAGGGAAGATCCAACAAGAAGAATTAACAATTCTTAATATTTATGCACCCACCTCAGGAACATTCAGTTACATAAAACAAACCCTGTCTGATCTAAATAGCATGATAAACAATAATGCCATAGTGGCTGGGGACTTCAACATCCCCCTGAATGAATTGGCCAGATATTCCAAACAGAAAATAAGCAAAGAAATAATGGACTTAAACAGAGCTCTAGAATAAAAGGGTCTGACAGACTTCTACAGAACATTCCACCCAAATAAAGCCAAATATACATTCTTATCAACATTTCATGGAACTTTCTCCAAATTTGATCACATACTAGGTCACAAATCAGAACTCAACAAATTCATAAAAATAGAAATTATACCATGTATCTTCTCTGATCATAGTGGTATAAAATTAGAGTTCAATTCCAACAGAAATACTCACCACTTCACAAAATCATGGAAATTATACAATCTTTTTTTGAATAACAATTGAGTCAAGGAGGAAATACAGAGGGAAATCAAAAGTTTCTTTGAACTAAATGATAATGGAGACACAAGTTATCAAAACCTGTGAGATACAGCAAAAGCATTCCTGAGAGGAAAACTAACATCATTAAATGCTCACATCCAAAAAACAGAAAGCTCAGAAATTGACAAACTAATAAATAGTCTCAAGGAATTGGAAAAGGAAGAGCAAATAACTGAGTAGAAGAAAAGAAATAACTGAGATCAAAGCAAAACTAAATGTAGTTGAGAACAAAAGAACTATATGGAAGATCAACAAAACCAAAAGCTGGTTTTATGAAAAGATAAACAAAATTGACAGCCTTCTTGCTAGATTGACAAGAAATTGAAGGGAAACAGCTCTAATAAACTCAATTATAAATGAAAAAGGAGAGGTTACAACACACACCACGGAGATACAAAACATTATCTTTGATTAGTATAAAAACCTATATGCCCCAAAACTAAATAATGTGGAGGAAATGCATAAATTCATGAAACATGAAACCTCCCTAAGTTCACCCAGGAAGCAGTAGAATTCCTGAATAGACCAATCTCAAGCACAGAAATTGGAGCAGCAATTAAAAACATTCCAAAAAGGAAAAGTCCTGGACTGGATGGCTATACTTCAGAGTATTACCAAACATACAAAGAAGAAGTCATACCTATACTGCAGAAATTATCCACAACATTGACAAGGATGGTATCCTCCCTAACTCATTCTACAAAGCCAATATCACCTTAATACCAAAGCCAGGAAAGTACACAATAATAATAATAAAAAACCCTACAGACCAATATTCCTCATGAATATAGACGCAAAAGTTCTCAACAAAATTTTAGCAAATCAAATTCAGCAGCACATCAAAGAAA